>CM017573.1:20485873-20525188 GCA_007844125.1 Sinonovacula constricta | reverse complement strand
TACATCCGAGGGATAATCATCCCGAGACGTAATTACCCAAGGAGTTCCGATTGGCGCTGAAAAGCACTTTAGCGCGGACTACTTTCAAACATTGCTGACAATAGAACATTCTACACAAATATCTGTGTGTACAAAAAACAGTTAAAATGCGAATTATGAAAAAAAAAAAAATCAATCGTGATATTTATTTATAAACAGAACTATTTTACAATGCAGAAGCAAATGCGGCTAGTCGTGAAGTATCTAGTGACTAAACTATAGAACGGTGATTGGCTCCACATCGACGTAAGTTTGAATTGCGGATTATGTTGTTCTCTGCTTTTGTATATGCGCTATGATCAGAACCTTAAATTATCGACTATTGTCTTCACTTGGTCTGAGGCGTGTCCTTCACAGCTCTTGAAATTAAAACACTATTCACCCCGTTCGTCTCACTTAGAGTAACAAACAGTGCATTTAACAAGATCACCTCATGTTTTGCAGAACGCTGACCGATTATCGAAAATGCATGTCAAAATCCTCTGGCTCTATTATTAACATAATAAGCGACAGCTAATTAATCACTTTTAAGTGTTTATATATAGATATATACTTTGTGTTTAGAGCAAAGTAAGTATAAAAAAAACACACAGTACATCCCGCCTCAAACACCAAATCGGTCTTGTAAATAACCATAAATGAGACCTAATTTCCAGATATCACGAGTCCGAATTTTAACATCTCGTGATAGCTCGATGAAGTCACGCGGGATAAAAGGCAGTGCAAGCGAATGGGTATAGACAGAATCGCTTCCCTTGCTTTACGAGGAAATTGGTTTCTTAACACTGTTGTTTAAATCGCAACTACCCGGCTTAAGGTTTTTAATCAACAAGGTATGTTTATTGAAAATACAAAACCACGTATTCAATTACTTTATGATAAACTGCAGGAAATTACATTCGAATATATTTAAAACTGTATGTTGTATAAATATTTTATATTATTTTCAATCATAGATGCAGCGTTTTTTGTTTTCTGGTTTAATTCAATGTTAGTCGTTATCATATTTAGCTCATAAAGATATGTTTTATCACCATCGCTTTGTAATCACATGCATATTTGTTATGCGACGTTCCGCTACGTTCAGATTTTATGACTCGGTGTTTAGTGTATGTTGTTATCGTCGTGTTTATTACGATTTCCAAAGAATTTACACAACCAAATCTTAATCTATTTATCCTATTTAATTTTTTTAAATATAAATACAGTTGTCAACGACCAATATTGTCTTAAATTCCACCAAATTTGTTTACGCCTAGTCCTGACGCGAAAAAACCTACAAAAACACTACAACGAACTTTTTGTATCGGAAAACATAATTTCGTCTTTTGGAGCTTCTAGACTACGACTATGATTATTGTTGTTGCTGATACATCTGCTGCTACTGTAGCTGCTACTCTGCAACTGCTGCTGATACTACCGTTGTTTCTGTTGCTGATGCTGCTACTACCGCGGTTTCTTTGAACAAATGATGATATATGTATTGTAATTATTTCCAGGATGAATTCTTACGAGTACGACAACCAGCCATTCAATGTGAACGTCTGTTCCCAGGGAATTCAAATCCGGCGTTTGGATAAGGAATACAACCGAAGATGGTCTGGTGAGTAACGTTTGTCCTACTTTATATTTTTAACATGATTTGTATTTTTGTATAGTGCTTATGGTTTGTATATTTTTGTCCATAACTTGTATCTTTGTTTATTATATCTGTTTCGTATATTTTACAAATGATATATTTTTCTATTATATTCATGCGCAGTATATTTACATTCGATATATTCATAAACATTGACGCGCGTATTCGCCAACCATTCTTAAGTAAGAATTGCTCAGGTCTTGGATTTCAATCCACAATATCTTCATTATGTATTTAGCTACATGTCTGTATTTTTGCATGACACGGTAACATTGCTGCTTTCAGCTTAAAATCACATTGAACTTCATAAATAAGCTATTTTTATTGGTTGTGACTCGGGCTTAAGTCATCACTCAGGCTTAAGAACGGTTGGTGAACACGGGCCTAAGTGGTGTAAGGTGGAAAATAACTAAGATAAGAACGTCATGTCGTGCTGATTACGTAAGTCACTTTTCGGTATGAAATGGGTTCCTCTTTACCCGTTTACACAATATAATATTATGTTTGTTGTTGCTGGTGATGCTGTTGTTCAAGTTGTTGCTGCTGCTGTTGCTGGAATTGTTGATGCTGCTGTCCCTATTGGTTTTGTTAATTATGTCAAAATAAGAATATGCATGTCTTAAGAAAAAAACAACAACAAACAACATTTGCCCAAACTATCAAGGTCTACGTTTTGCGATTGTTTTAACGGGGTATTGTTGGTTTTAGTATAAACGGGTCGTAAGGCTCTTCACTGGTTTTATTTACAAAATGTATGGTCATATTGGCCACATCCAGCTTTGATTGTAGAGCGAACCACATACGCATGGGGGGGGGGGGGGGGGGCGCCTCTTATACATATACCCCTCATTCTGCGGAGGCGGGAATAAAAGTATTATTAGTAGTATATTGGTTGTGCAAACAAGTTTTTTCAATCACTGTGTTGTTGTTGTTGTTGTTGTTCATAGCAGGATCTGTAAAAGAGAACATTGAAAAAATATGATTAGAGTACTCGGTAACTTTGAGTCCAAAAAGAAGGCAGGTAGTTAGAGATTAACATGCTTCTAAAATTCACACGCATGCAGAAACAAAACGTTGTGTAAATCGTCATAATCTGCAATGTTATTGTTGTTGTTTAAATTTAATCATCTGATGGTTTTATCACCTCGTTCTAAAAAGCTGCTAAATTAAACATATGAATTCCTCGGTATTTAATTAAAATGATTAAAGAAAGCGGTATAGGCTTATAAGCAATCCTAGCACTTTTGAAGGACAACGTGTTTACACATAGTGATAGACGTAAAAGCATATTCCAATACATGTATTTCGTTGTTGGTTAGCACGGCATTGTCTTTTGAGCTTTATACATGCAAGTACGATAAACTACAAACAAATCGTTTAATTTAAGAGTATGTGGTTAATTACCAATGACAAAGTTTATTTCTTTTAACAAAGAAGTGCTTTGTCATATAAAACTGTATCTCCCAGGGCATTGAACCCCTAACAGGTCAAATGTTGACATTTTGTCTCGGGGAAACTAGGCTAAAATCAACTGCTGTATCCCCATATAGTGAACTTTTTAATCAGATAAAAAAATCCTTGACGACGTACTTTTAGACATTTCTTCTTCCCAACAAAAGCATGGGAGCACACGGTATAATCTTAGCTTTGATAAGATAAATCGATGTTTTTGCTTGACACCAATAACACTGCATCGCACTCCAAACATACGTATAAGTGCATTGTATTAAGGTCGAGTACCCAGTTTCCGTCGTCGCAGATATAATAAGATCTGGTAAACATACCGCAAAGAAGTCAAGTACTCGTAGGTAGAAACAACAGAAAACATGTCGTTTTTTATACTGTATCATTTGTAATAAAGAAGGTAGAATCAACAAGTAGCGTTGTGTTGTATTTAGTAGAATAAATGAAGCAAAGCCTGGTAAACAGACCAAAAATATGTATTACTCTGTTAAGTAACAAGATTCTTTGCATGTTATTTGACCAATGTGATTTCTAAAACAACTTTCTTATATCGTTAAAGGATTAAACATTTCTGCATCATCACTAACCAACTAAAAACACATAAACAAACGATATATATATAACGCAGACGATAAATTGTACCACTGCGTTTTTAGTCGGGCACACGCCTAAGCACGTTGATACTAAAAATAGAATACCGGATGTTTCAATCAGCTGCTCGTTTGGGTTTTCCATGCTTTCGTTTCGTGACAGTGACGAAGTGAAGGCCGCGCGTTTTGATGCATAATAAACAAATATCGGTCGCTGCGAAACCGACTGGCGTAAGCTGTATGTTTATAGCCTATAACAACAAAGGAGATTGGGGTCAAAGAGTCAAAACAATGGCGAGTGCGAGTCTAAGTTCTCACAAATAAGGACTACCATACGGCGATTGCGTGACTATTACACATATACTGATGACTTCGAGATCTCGACCGAGATACCATATCATCGAAAGTTGGTTCATCGAAAGTTGGTAAAATATTGTACTAAACCAGAGTACTAAATCAGAGTTGTTTACTTTAAGTATCACCCCTCGCGTCCTTTCCAAAACATGGTATCATCAAAATAATTAAATAACTTGAGATGAGCTTTGCTGACGAATATAGTTAATTGCTTGTTATGTTGTTAAAACAGGAGACAAGTGTATGGGTAGAACCACCAGCCAGCTCGTCTTATGTGAGTTTTCATCGAAATTTGGCAGCTAAAATGCATCGGTTAGCTTAAAACATCGGTAAGCTTAAAACGAATCTGGCGGGTTTTTAGATAGATTGCTGCAAGGCACCCCTCGGCTCAACATATCTCTATATGTTGATTGCCATATAAACAAAGTGTTCTGGTGACCCAAATGTCTGCCTGTCGGAGGTGCCTGCACTTATAGCAAAAGTTTGACCTAAGGTCATAGAAATAGATAATTAGAGAAGTCGTTCATCGAACACGATGAGGCCGCATGCCGTTGTCTGCGTTCCCGGTATTTGGGTCAATACACAATCATGTTACTGGGGCGGATCCTGAAAATCTTGGTGAGGTAGGGGTATGAATCAAGATCCATCAACTTTATCGCTGTAAATGCTAGATATGTACATACCCAGTAACTTCGACCTAAGCAGTCAAAAGACAAAATAATTTCAAAGCTTAGTATTTTTAAGCTTACATCTAGGCTACGTGTTTTCACAACTCTTCTAATTTACCTGGTTGGTGGATGGGGTGCATCCCCCACCGCCTCCCCTCTCTGGATCCATCCCTGTCATGTTACTATCTCCTAATGAAACAAGCCCTGACGAGAAAATTGTAAAAAAAAATCCAAGGCGACAGTGTGAAAATACAGACACGCCAAAAATGTGCACATGTGTACTATCTGCAGTAGCGTCTCGTGGATTTGAACGTGAGGATTCTATTTTAAGAGTAAAGGATACAGATTAGAGGATTCTATTTTTAGCGTAACAGGATACAGACTAGATATCATACACTTGACGCAAACTTACAAACCACATTACATCCCCACCCCTACTGACATTACAATCGTGCAGTTTTGGATTTGCATTAATGCATATTAATGTGTACACATAAATGACTTTTAATTGCAGATACAATTTAATAAAAAAAATAGTTAAAATTTATTGAAAGTGAGTTAGCTGATATAACTATTTGATTTAAAAAATATAAGAAAATTAACATTATCTAAAACACCGTTGGGCCAGCCCTAAATCTAATTGCGCGAAATAAGCAACAACCTCTACGGGCAATCCGACTACCTACATATATCCGAGAGATGATTCGTGAATTATCCGAGGTGATTGCCACTACGTGGTGATTGTTTTGTGCGTGTGTGAGAAAGTAGGGATGTTCACATTTTTGCTAGTTTTTGTTACGTTGTTTTATTGTCCTTCTTTAACTATTACCGTTTCTGTCACATGCGAACGTGTTTGACTTTGCCTGTGTGAAATGACAATATATTGTTTGTTTGTTTGGGTTTCTTTTTTGTTTTTCGTCCCAACAACAGTATTCAGTTATCTGGAGACGGTCTCCACTTGGAGCAGGTATATATGGTACTACCTTCACTGTGTATAGCATTCCGCGAACACCTGGCATGCTACCACACTCAGTCACATTATTCTGACACTGGGTCAACCAGTTGTAGAACTACCCTTATATTTGTTTGAGCGTTAGCAAGCGAGCTATACCATTGCCATTTTGGTTTGTCGCGGCTCGAGATCGAAGCTGGGGCTTCCCGTACCTGAATAATATATAATAACCATGCATCAAAAATGCAATATCTGTTCAGTCTCACTATGCATCACAGTAAAATACAGGCCTTTTAGAGGAGAAATATCTTAAACAAATGTCATGTAGAATCACCAATGCACTGCAGATCAGGGGCGGATCCAGAAATTGTGGTGGTGGAGGGTTCGGAGGGGTGGGGGTATGAATCAAAATTAATTCAACTTTATCGAAGAAAATACTGGATATACATAGACAGTACAGGACCCTAACAGACAAAATCTTCTTTAAAAGCTTAGTACTTTTTAAACTTACATGTGTTTTCCCAACTCTACTCTTTTACCTGGTTGGAGGCGGGGGGGGGAGGGGGTCCCTTATCCCCCCAAACAGGATCCATCCCTGCTGCAGGTCTGCTGCAAGTCTCCTCGACCGGGGTTTGAACCTACGCGGTTAGGGGCTGGGGAGTCGGCGACTTTTGGCATTACTGTTTGAGAAGTATTAATTTATTCATACTATAATTATATGTTATTCATATTATTTAAATTATTATCGACGTGCATTACATGCACCCATCTATGTTAAACGTGAATAGAGCACAGTGGCGTGCCTGGGCTTACGCACTTACGCACGTGCGTACAGTTTCTTCCAAAAATTGAAAACCCGGGTTAGGCACTACCAGTTAACTGTCTTTATTATTTAAAAAATCCATGTAATTTAAACATTTTTCTAATTCTACACAATCTTCAACAATCCAACTTGACGTATTTCTGGCTCTTCCTGCTTCTAAGGCAATTCTTTGTTCTAGACAGTGAGAGTACCCGCCACAACCGACCGACCCCCCCCCCCCCCCCCCCCCCCCAACGAATGCATCTATGGCGTTCTATGGAAAAAATCCAGATGGGTGGGGGCACGCCCCCGGACCCCCTAGGAATAGTGCGTATACTCAAATGTCGCCCAGGCACGCCCCTGGAGCAGTGCTAGCAATGTGTTGACAAATGTTTGTCAACTCCTCCTCCCCCAAAAGAACACAAACTTGACTGGCTACTTTTAGAACCTTTTTGTTATAGAGTCTATTGACTGTTAATTAACGTGGTAATTTACAATACGTGCATACAATGCTCTACTAATTGGACATCGGGTTTCTAATTAATGTATGCAGTCAAATTTATCTTGGGGTCAATGCCAACAGATTACCTTATTGTTGCATCCATTGTTTTGGTAAAGTAATTCGGTCACGAACCTTTGACACTGAAGTTGGCTCGGTTCACTCTTTTAAACGTCAAGTTTGACAGCTGGTCAAAAAGATGTAAGAATTGCAATAACCTGTATTTTTTGTTTATTATATACCATATACACCACCTTATAAGATATTTTTACGTGATTTATAATATTGTCCATAAATTAGGTCGCCTTTATTGTTCTCGTTATAGTCATTTGATTTTCTGAGATAAGCAATTATATGCAAGCTAAACACAAAGGAGTGGTGAACATTATGTTCGTAGAAAAGTCTCCTCAATTCGATCATCTTAGAATTTAAATTTAAATTTATTCTAGATTCAGTGCTCTGTCTTTTGGATTTAGAAATGATTAATTAAATATCCAACACTGATCAACTATTTTTTAGAAAAAAAAATTGTTACCATGTAGGTTTTATCATTGGGGCGCCCGTGGCGTAGTGGTAGAGTGGCCAATTTCTCACTCCTCTGACTGCGTAGCCTCTCACCACGAGGGTTCGAGTCCTAGTTTGGGCGAAGGACTTAATGTGGGAAGATTTTCCAGCTGACTTGCGGTGCGCCGGTGATTCAACCCAGACATTTATTTGGAGTCTTTCCTCCACCAAACAACTGGAGCTGGAAGTCGCTGTAATGATCATCATTGGTCGCTATATAAATAAAAACAAACAAAACAAAAACGAACTCAGACTTTTTTGTTTACTTGAAAATGCAGAACATTTAGCACTAACATGGTTAGAAGAAGTATTAACCTTATTACAGTGTACCGCCATTCATGTAAGTGGTCGGACTTTGAACGTAGTATCCATCAGATTGCCTAAATCGTATACATACAACTCCAGTTCTGTTCTTTTCCCCATAATTTCAGCATAAAATTGTATTACAAATTAAACAAAAGCTGTTATAACACTACCCGCAATAGTAAAACAGTACAAATTGTGAAACATATCGCTTCAAATGGCCATTATTTCCAAATCTATAAATAAGCACGATGGGGATTCCAGCTAAAAATAGAAATCAACGTCAAAGCTGATTTCAAGGATGATCATGTAACGTGATCTCATAAGTATGTGGACACGTGTTTTTTTAGTTTAAAAAATAGTTAACTGTGCAGAGAGGCTCGGATAGGAATAATGCAGATTTGACCAAAGCTGACAGAGAGATGGACATAATCCCTCCCGGACAAAATACCTTCCGTTCATATAGAGGGGTGGTAAGCGTAATTGTCCACCGGAAGTTGTAACCCTGACAAAGTTTTTTTAAAAGTATTTTAGGGTAGTCTCTTTTGTTTTGTGACTGTATTTGCTATGATTAAAATAATCTCATGCAATTTGGTGCAAAACAAAGCTGAAACATTGTAGAATTATGCACTCCTATGCTCAATAATAGACTGATCAATTAAGACCGGAACTGATCATTTCATTGAAAATATGCGGGTTTACGGTATATGTTTTCTATGGAGGATAACAGTCTTCGCGACACATAACTTTTCTTCGTAGAGTCCCTGATATTAGAAAATGCATTGGTCTTTTTCACAACATATAGTTTTGGTTCACAAAGAAACGGTTTGCTGTTAAATTGCTTCTAAAGTTGTGACATTTAGTACAGAGTAAAGAACACATTCATTTAGTGTCGTTTAAGACAAAGGAGGAGATAAAATCTACCCCACCCGCCACGTACATTTTCGAAGGCAGACAACCCCCACCCTTATACATTTTCAACGTTTTGCAACATTGTTTTTTATTTGGCTGGCACAGTTAAGTTTCGTAAATATAATCATAATAATATGGTGTTTTTCTTTCAACTTCTATTTAGAGAAAAAAGATTAACGAGAGACTTTAAAAACAACAATAACAAAACAACACGAAACTACTTTCACTTGTAGCATTTTTAAGGCTAAGTTCACTATATAAACTTGTCGTAAATTCAAAAAGACGATTTCAAGCTAGTTTCGATATTTACACAAAATAAAATTTAAAGCAACAAAAGCAAGAAATTATGATGACAGAGTTTTGCACTGGTAAATGGGCCAGAGCTGGCGTCGCGATTTTAGGACAATACATGGGTTATCAATACTGAGTTGTCTTTTTAAATGACATATTGGAACTGAAAATGTGTTTATTTGTTGTATTTTAAAGGATATATTTCATCTGTAAATTTATATACTTGTTGTGTTTTAAAGGATATATTGGATTTGTAAATTTATATACCTGTTTGTGTTTTTAAGGATATATTGGATCTGTAAATTTATATACTCTTGATATTATATTTATATTTGTATAATGTTTACCTAGAGGGGTGGGAAATAAATACGTAGTCGTCACTTCAGATCCTTCTTGTTGCTAAGAATGAGCTAAATGAAATATTGGTCGATAATAATGCACCATATCAGTTTATCAATAACGCTATATAGCCGATAAGGATGAGTCTAAATGTGTATCGTAGGGCGCCTGTGGCGTAGTGGTAGAGTTGCCGATTTGTTTATTCTCTGACGGCTAAGCCTCTCACCGCGTGGGTTCGAGTCAAGTCCGGGCGAAGGACTTAATGTGAGAAAGTCTTCCAGCTGACTTGCGGTGCGCTGGTGGTTCTAACTAGACATGTGTCTGGGGTCTTCCCCCACCAAAAGCTGGACGTTGCTATAATGATCATAAATGGTCGCTGCAATGTATTTCAAAATTAAAATAAATCCAACGTTTTATCACTGTCAGCCAAAAGTTGGTGAGTGCTGTTATCATACAAGATGTCTTGAAAACGGGTACAGTCCGATAAGTTTTTGATATCAGTCAATAGCGCAAGGTTTTTGTCCTTGAAGTAGATGGCCTTTAAAGGGCAGCTCAAACCAAGATTAACTTGATCTTGGCTGAAAATTGTTTTCGAAACCAGTCAGCTTGTATCAGGTGAACTTGTCAACAATGAGATATAACACTTATGTCCGTTTTTATGCTGATAAATTGATGTAGAATCTACGTCTGAAGGGGCCCATGGAGTAGACAACCCTTAAAGGTGGTATCCGACAGTTTGCCTATATTAAATACACGTACCAATATCTAACAACCGCTTTGGGGCATTTGGTCCTATTTTTTGCACAAACCCTTACTTTAGTCATTATAAAATAGACTGAACATTGTTTTTATTGATAGAATTTACTAATCGTGAAAGAATTATTCTAAATGTTCAGTCTTTCGAACTCTATGAAAAGCGCGATATGGGTCTCTTCTAAAAATAGATATCGGCGTCAGAGTGGATTACCCGGATGACTTTATAAAAGTAAGTGGTCACGTAGTTTCCTTAGTTTAAAAATAACAATCTCTGCAGCGTGGCTCGGATGGAAAACACATGTTTGCAATGTCGATTGGGGATTTATCCTGGACTGTTCACACAGATCTTTGGCATCAATGAACAGCATTTTGTAAGGCCTTTTCAGGTACTAATGACTTATTTGGTTATTTGAGAAAAGAAACTTTTATGACTAAACTGTCGGACACCACCTTTAAAAGAAGGGTTGTGTAGGCATTTAAATTCTCTTTCGATAATCTTAGAAACGGTAATACTTTTAATGAAATGATAATCCCGATCAACAGCAGAGAACTTCATATGAACTGTGACTTGTCATTAAAATATTTGAAATACGATTGGTTTTATTTACAATAGTCCTGAAACAGGGATACCAGTTTACAGTTGTTTTTCGTAATGTAATTTTCTTAAATATTTCAGTCTATATGTGCCTAGGTCAGTTGAAGTTACTTTCACCTTGTATATGTTTGACTACAATGAAGGCTCTACGTCAGCGAGGCACCTATTACGTAAGATTGTCGTTTAATACGAGAGACGTCCATACACTTCTGAGACAGCATTTAAATGACATTAAAGAAAACATAATCTATTAAGTAGACTCACTCTTGATACGAGGGGCGTTCATACAGTTCTGAGACAGCATTTAAATGACATTAAAGAAACATAATCTATGAAATAAGAGTGTCGTTTAATACGAGGGGTGTCCATAAAGTTCTGAGACAGCATTTAAATGACATTAAAGAAAACATAATCTATGAAGTAAGAGTGTCGTTTAATACGAGGGGCGTCCATAAAGTTCTGAGACATCATTTAAATGACATTTAAGGAAAAAAACTAACTGTTTTAGTGGTTATTTTTAAACAAATTAAACCGTAAGATTTCGATAAATGTTAAATGTGCCTATATCAAATACACGTTACTATATCTTATTACTGCTTTGGGAAATTTGAGCGTAATTTCTGCATAAACTCATACTTTAGTCTAAGTAAAGACGACTTTAAAGAATACCTATACTGATTTATATTACAAATCACTGTAAATGTTCGTTCTTTCGAAATCTCTAAATGAGCAATATTTATCTATACTAAAAATAGATATCAACGTCAAAGCGAAAGCCCGGATGACGATATAACGTGATCTTAAAAGTAATTTACCCTGGGGTTTTCTTAGTTTAAAAATAGGCATCTCAACGTCGTGGCTCGGAATTTATATTTCTGATTGCAATAACAATGACTCATTACACATATCTAGTGCATTTATGAACAGCATCTTGCAGAACCTTTTTGTAGGTAACGATGACTTATTCGGTTACTTGGGCGAAAACTCCAAAGTGTAGGCTACCACCTTCAATGATAAAATAGCAAGTTTTATTAGCAAGTGTGTACAATAAAGGTTTTGGTTTGTTTCTACTTTTCGTTAAAAATTACACCAACAAGAACATATATCGTTATTTTTTTAAATAGTTCAAGATATTTTATATTAAAAAAAATCTTAAAATTTCCACACGTATTCAAATCACAACAGTTATTCGCTCTGTGTTCCCGTTTTCCATGTGTTTACAACAAGTTCCGGTATATAATGATGCTGCGGAACTGGCTAATAAACAAACTGGTATGACCTGAGTCACGTGATCACATCACGGTCAGAAAGTGTTCTTCTTCACCGAGTTTGGATAATTGTTTTCCCGTCCGCAATATGCGTTCGGAAAAGAACTATTTATAGTTATGGAGACCCCCCCCCCCTCCCCAGATATTCCGAACGTTGTTTCCCAGTAACTCGCAAACTTTTTGTTAACTTCCGGAAATGTCCGACATTACGGGATGTTAGATGCTTTCCAGCTAATCGCAAGTCGTTCAAGAAATTTATAGACGGAAGAAATTACAGATATCTTGAAATAAGAAGTGCAATGTTTGAATATAACATGGATTATATTATTTACGGAAATATCAGATCTTTTTCGAATGCTAACGAGGTCGTCTGCGGATTTTTTTCACGACTGGCGCGCGTGTTACGTTTTTGCTTTGTCTATGTAACGTTTATACTTAGACTCACATCTGACCCGACTCGCTTTGATTTAACGTTTTGTATACGACAAAAAAGTCATTACAGATCAACAAACAACGATTCCTGAAAGAAAAATGCGAGTACATATAATTATTACAGTTGGTGTTATTCTTTGTCTTTACTTGGCGCCTATTTATTGTATTCGTACACGATGATGTCAGCTGTTGACAAACTGGAACCAATCTTGCAACAGTGCGCAATTGTCTAAAATAGCTAGAACAAATGTTGGAATAGAAACACACTACGTAGGAACATCTTGAAAATAACACCTCTAATAAATTTCCTTAATTGTTGAGGATACATACAACTTTTATTTGTTTAACAATTTGATTTAACAACTATAAGGTTACGCCGTATGTTGGCTAAGTTAATAGTTATTTTTGTTACTGTTGTTTGTGTCGTTATAGTTTTGCTGTTGGTGCAACATTGTATATTGAAAGTCTATGTCGTTTTAATAGCCGTATTCAGAACTTCAAAAGTTGATTCGCAAAAAAAGTAGAGGATAAATGCATTCAGTGCTGTTTCAGTACACTAAATCTACAGTGTGTACCCAAATGCTCTCAGATGACTAAATATCGTGCCATCACATCGTACGAACAGGTGCATTCCGTGTGAAGTTTTTCAGAAAGTCTAAACTAAGAATCAGCCTTGGTTATGTAATGAGTCACTGTCAAACAGGTACACTGCTATCAAGTGCAACCGTGCATATACTTGTTTCTTGCACTAGTAGAACTAATTTACTTTTTTTCCACCTGTACTTGGGCTATGATATATGTTATATTCTCGAGAATACATGAAATCGGTCTGTGTTTATTGTTTAGGCAGGCCCAGTGATGGCTGGGTATTTAGGCCAATTTCCGCAGTTTCATATACTGCTTAGTTTAAGGAAGGCATCATTCTACACATAGACGGTTGCGCCGTTTTTTCTTCCCAGACATAAATCTATTGTCTTCCTCAATCAATAAGTTGGACATCACAAATATTGATCATAACTGTGTCGGTGAGATGTAACAAATACAGCAAACATAACATAAACATACGCCGTAACGTCACCCGATTTAAGTCACCTCGATACTGCGGCACTTTACAACTTGTGGATATTGTGTGTGTGTGTGTGGGGGGGGGGGGGGGGGGGGGGGGGGCGGGGGGGTGAAGGATAGTTATAGTCATATAATGAAATATATAATAAAAATGACAATATATTAAGCTTTTTGTGTGACAGTAACATTATAAGAGACATTAAGAAACAACATTAGATAATAAACTTTATGTATTATCAACGCTTAAGTTCCTCCTTACTAAAGTTACTTTCTTGATTAATAAGTATGTTCTTAACTTTTGAAACAGCAAACACATTTTATATACAGACGGTCTATTATACAAAGTTGAGTTGAGGTATTTTCTTCTTAAATCAGTGTATACTGTGCATAAACAAATAAAATGGGGGGCATCTAGTAAATCAATCCTTCCAGTCCACTTTCTGGGTAGAACCAGTGCTGCTAAGATGGGATTGGGGTCGGGTGTCGCAATGTTTTGTCAATAGTCCTGCACACGAATTAACATTATGTGGATGGTTTAGTTCATCGATACAATAGTTTTTTTGGCACATGCAAGATGTAAAGAGACAGTACTAATTATATTACTTTTATTATTTCGCTTTCAAATAAACTAAAACTTAAAATACAACAACACACAATCAGACAATGAGGCAGACAGTACTTTTTTTGGATCCGATGGTTTTAATAACATCTAGAACAAGTATCTCTGAAAACAGGATCACAGTGTATCAGCATCACGGTAATCCCGCTTTAAAGCACTAATTACCTCTTGGTCGAAATTCGTGGATTTTATCTAGGTCACCATAAAGGTGGTACCCGAAAGTATGCCTATATTTAATATGTGTAATAATATCTGACCTCTGTTTGGGATATTTTCTGTAAAAAATCATAGTTAAGTCGAATCTTTGACGGTGTTCAACAGAATCTCAATTTTAGATCAGTAAAACTAGTTAATCAGCACTTAAAATGTTAATTCTTTTCACATCTATAAATAAGAACGATTGAGATTTCTGCTAAAAATAGACATCGACGTCACGGCGGATGACGTGGATAAGCTATCACATAAGTGGTCACGTGGTTTTCTTGGTTTAAAAATAGCTAACGGTGCAGCGTGGCTCAGATGGAAAATACATGTTTGTAATGACGATTGTGACGTTATGGTTCACTTTTCAGACAGATTTAGGACATCGATAAACAACAGCATTTTGCTTTGGTTTACTAAGGTGTTTAATGAAGTTATTTTTGGCCCAAACTGTTGGATACAACCTTTTATAAAACAAGTTATCAATTGCTTGGCTGCATGTTGATTTATAAATTAATACCAAGGAACATTACAATAATATAGTTTTCTATTTGTACACCTATGTGATATCTTATGTTATCATTTACATTGCACCTAACCGGTGATTACGCAAAACAAGCTTTCGTTCCGTCCACTTTCAAAACCACTTTCGGTTTAAATCGGCCACGGGTACCCTATCTTTTTAAACATTCAGGAGCACAGAAAAAAAAGGCTGTTATCAAGAACACACACCGCATTTTTTTTGTACTCATGAGTAAGAATAAAAATAAATGATAAAAAATGTCTGCTTTCTGATGCAGAAAATATCAAAGAGCTTGTCGCGATTTCACGACCCTTTCAAGCAGGTTTCGTGTCTTTCCGAGCTACAGGTAAAACAATGTCAAGGAAGCCAATGCTTATAATAAGATTCGCTTAGAAATCTATGGCATAAGTAAAAACCTCAAAAGTACGTTTTGGTGGTGGGTGATAATTTGCATTATTATTTAAGAGAGCAAATTACAATGCGGTGTTGGTAGCGCAATCAGTAGAGTGTCGGCTCCACGTAAGGAAGGCCCAGGGTTCGATCCCGGGCCGCGACATACCACAGTAGTTAAAAATTATAGCGGTACTATAGCTGGTATTATGCCAGGCGTCACTACATGCTGTATATGATGAAGGCAGCACTGTAACTGATTCAACCTGACACCGTCTCCAGATAAGTGAAATACCCCACCCCCACACGCGCTATCGTTTTACAAAATATGAAATAAGATGTTTTTTTAATACATCTACACACCTACTTCCAGATACTTCAGGAAATGGTGATCAGTTTACGTTTAAAAGTAAACAACCTTATTTGGCATTGCATGTATCAAAACATGTATTAATTAAATCAAAATAAAATCGTTTACTAGTTGACAACACGTTGTGATGTGAACAATACAAACAAAATAAAAGTGCAAAAAAGTCGGTCGAGTGACATTGCATGCATAACATATATCATTAACAAAACATGAGACACACACATGACCACAGACCAATTTTTAAACAACTCGGTAAATTGTACAGTTTAGCATATATCTAATGATATCCTGTCTTGCATACTGTTTAGGCATGCGGTTCTAAAATTAGATATATGACACCTCATACATAGATGGGCGGGGTCAGGTTACACAGGTTAATGAAATAAGGTATGGGGTATCTTTTTTACATACTAGTACAGAATATATGGATGATTTAGCACAAGTTGTTATTTAATACAAACATTTATTAAACGAGTTCAGGAAAAGCAATAGTAAGCAAGCCTATGGCGAGCTTCCTATCATTTTTCCTGGACGAGTTTTATAAATGTTTGTATTAAATGACAACAAGTGTCAGATTCAATTCATCACATGATTTTAGTCGCCACTATACAATTTTACGAAATTTTAACAATACTTGGTGAAATAGTAGAATGGATCTTCATTTTAGTGGCGTCGATGACGTCATAAGCAAAGCAAAAAAAAAAAAACAAATGCTGCATAGTTATATAGGCCTCGATGGCCATTTTCATGTCATTAAGAAATTATTATTAAACTTTATAGTAAGTTATTAAATGTTAATAATGCACATTCTTTTTTACCATATTCAGTCAATAAAATCGTTTCTAGACACACTGTGCAAAAACAACAACAACAACAACAAACAAACAAACAATAAAAAAACACACACAAAAACAACAACAAACAACGAGTCAGGCCTAATGCTGTCTCTTTAGCCCCGAGCGTTAGGAGGGAAGCCGCTTCTACCAATTTTAAAGTCTTTGGTTTGACCCGGCCGGGGTTTGAACCCACGACCTCCCGATCCGCATGCGGACTCTCTACCACTGGAGCTATTGCGGTTGGTCGGTCGGTTGGTCTATTGCGGTTTACAATGTTGTTAATAATGAAGTAATTACTAGTTACTATCATTAGAAAAAAAGGTTACTTTAGCACTATTAATGTCCTTTTTAGATACTCAAAACATAGAATTTTAAACGTTGGTATTCGACAATTAGGACAAACATATCTATTCTTAAATAACCAAGTCCTTTTTACCTGAAAAGGTTCAGCAAAATGCTATTCATTGATGTCCTAGATCTGTGTGAACAGTCAAGCATAAATGACCACTCGTCATTGCCAACAGGTTTTTTCGCGATAGGTTCTGTCTAACAATTCAATTAGTGTCCAAAATCGTCTTTTTAAATACTTATTAAAACTTGATAAAAAAATATGCAAAAATCCCCTAAAACATTGACTCGAGATTGTTATATGTATTTGATATAGACAAACTGTCGGAACGATAATAAAAATGCATATTGTGGCTTATGAGGGACATTTCTGTAAAATTTTGTGACAGAATGCTACTTTTATGCAGGAAAACACCCTACCTAATGCTAGTTATATAAAATGTTGTCGCGCTTTATATACTTTTCATTGCATTTTATTGTTGTCATGATTACGAAACTCATGTTTACTAATAATTTGACAGCTCATTAAAGGAAAAGGTACACAAAAAGTAATGAAAATAATATCATAAATCAAGCGACTGCAACGAAAACACTCAGGAATTTCGAAAAACATGTGTGTTGTTATCGATTCAAAAACATGATAAACACGACCAAGTCAATATCTGGATCAAGTAAACATGTAGCAGCGAGTCGAGCTTTCACTATGTTCCAAGGTTAACGCAATCCGGTCTAGAGTAGAATTTATACGCTGGGATCAGTAACTCGTTGTGACGTCACAGTTAAAAGTCTGCCGGCACGTTTACAAATTTACAACACAGCGTTAAAATGATAGCTCACTGGATAAAACCTTGTCCCATTATCCTGAGTCAGCAGTCATATAAAATAAACATGCTGTTGTTAACGTTTACAACGAAGGCCATTTTGTCGTAGCTGGTAAACCACGTATACCTAACCAGACATCGTTGCATGGTGCATTATCAGTAGGGTGTTTACAAGGTGAAAATTGAATGCCGTTAAAGTTGTCGTCGTCGCAGATGCAGCGGCGATGAAGTCAGCATAAAATGTTGTAGTTGCTGTGCTGTGCATCAGAATCGAAGTCGATATCGTCTTTGTAGTCGTAAGGATGTTGTTGATATGGTATTGATGCAGCAAAAGTAGCTACAGCAACAACACCAGTAGTAGTCATTGTCAGTTAATATCAGTTTTATGCAAGGTTAATCCTTTCACAAAGAATATACTTGCCACACTGGTACAAACAGGTTAAAACTAAAAGGTGTAGTTTTAACAGATACAGTGCTGCCTTCACTCTTATAATGGGGTCGTACTCAGTGGTGGATCGAACCAGTGTTTTCCCGCTTTTGTTCCAGATTATTTCACAACAAAGTGTCGATATAATAAAATAAAGTGGAAACAAATGATGATACCGTAGAATATTAAATATCGCGCAATGCGTTGTTACAACTGACCGACTGGACCTGGTAGCGCAATCGGTAGAGCGTCGGCTCGAGGTACTTGCTAACGCTCATGCAAATATAATGGTAGTTCCACGACTAGTTTGCCCGGTGTTAGGATAATGTGACTGGATGTGGTATGATGTCAGGTGTTCACAGCATGCTATACACATTGAAGGCAGCACTTTATCTGCTTCAAGTGGACATCGTCTCCAAATAACTGAAATACTGTTGGTACGACGATAAACCCAACAAACAAACAATTGACCGAAATTAAAAACATAACAACAACAACATTGTTAAACGCGCCCATGACCAGTAGCCGTGTAACAGTTTACCGAATTCCATACTTTTTCGTTCAATATCAACAATGTTCTACACAGAGACTAACCATGCCTGACAAAGGGACAGGTTAGCATAAAGTTAGGCCATGCGTTGTTTACGAATGTATGCAAATTCGGTAACCGCTTTGCCAACCAATCAGAAAATGGGTCAATGCCAAGACACGTGACCGTGGGAATTTTGACTAGTATAAGTAGACTCTCTGCTTCTCACAGAGGTTATACAATCCGAAAGTAAGCAAGTAAATTACTTTGATATTTGAATAGTGTTCAGTGTTTGGTTTTTGTGTTAGACGATTACAATTCACAATGAGGTTCCGACATCTTAGCAAAGACGATGGCTACAACACAGGTTAGTAAAAATGAAATAGTTGTTTGTAGTTAGGCGAATTCTTTACTTTTACGTCAAATGAATCTGCACTTTGTTGTTATTATTATATTTGTCTTATGTTATCATTGTTGTTTCATTTACGGTAATCCATTGCTGTAATATGTCTGTTTTGTCTTTTATTTCTCATTTTTTTTTAATTTTGACTTATATTATTTTCAGGATTTTCATCAATTGCTATTTTCTGACTGTTTCTTAACATTGGCTTTTTAAATGAAACCATACCTTTTCCATTTCCCACTCAAGATTGTTAAGTCAGATTCAGGATAAATTTTAACAAATTGACTATTTAATAAGGCCTTAGACACTTAAATATAAAATGCACTGGCAAAGCGAAGACGACGCTTTTTTTTGGAAATGTTTGGCGCTTTTTAATCTTAAATCTTACTTTTGAAAATATTGTTACAATATTATTTTTATCTATTTCCAGATAGCTCAGAGGGATCCTACGAGCCAATCCTGTCGGCGGAGTTGGAAGAGGCAATTCTTGCTGATGAGGTATGCTTCTTCATCTTTAATATGATTAACTTGATTTGTAAGTCGGACACAGTTGACCAGATTTGCATTTATTTTTGTTCAGACAAGCAAAAACGCTCGTTTACCCCATAACTGTGACCAAATTGCATTTAAGCTTGTATTATCAATGCTGCACTCGACTTCCACATTTGTTCAGTTTAAACATCATATAAATACTCAATATTCCGTTAATTGTCTGTCTTAACTCGCTAAATAACAATAAATGACGTATATATCTGAACGCATCTATCATTCTGGTATTTTCTGGTATTTTTCGAGCTCCTTCGAGCAGCGCGTACAAAGGGCAGCTGATTATCTGATAACCAGTGAATATGAATGTAAACAAATGTCACGTGGTACATACCTGGATTCTTATTGGTTTCCGCCCGACATATTTTCCCACGCGCTGTGATTTAATGAAATCCACTCACCTGTACTTATGTTCGTGCAAGTGTTGCGGAAAACTAGATTTTTTTCTTGTTTACGTCCAAGTTCATCCGTCTTTGATGGCATCTGGAAAGAATTACGTATCATAGCCCATGTTTGTGTGTACTGCTGTTCGTTCTGAACAATAACAAATACTAACAAGTAAACAAGATCGAGATCCGTTGTTTGATGTACGACGTGTACTTTTCAAGGCCAATGTAGATCCAAATGGCTAAAAACTTTTCCTTGATCTAAGTGGGTGCAGTTTGATTCATAGTTACATTTTTCCATTTTTAATTTTATATATTTGCACATACCATGGATATTGCGTTTTTAAAAGAAAAAACAACAACAACACATACATTACATCGTACAGCAACATTTATGACATAGAATTTATGTTTTTATTGCCATTTAGATTGCAAATGTTTAGTGTGCCATTTGTAATACTGTTGATTTGGACCACCTCCTTAAATATATTTCTGCTAAATGTTCACCGTAAAACACCAAATTCCGTCTCAATTTTCTATTCCTTGTATCACAGGACACTATCTTATTCTAGCCTAACCTTTTCATTCGATTGTCTTTTCCAGCCAGACTTCGGCATCTTGTTTGACGTCGATGGAGTGTTGGCACGTGGTTCGACGCCTCTTCGCCAGGCCCAGGAGGCCATTCGTCTGCTGACAGACGAAGATGGACATCTCCGTGTCCCAGTCGCGTTCGTAACCAACGCATGCAATCGCAGTGCCGACAAGGCGCAACAGCTCCAGAAATGGTTCGATGTGCCGGTGAGTAGTCGTTTGTTTACGTTCTTACTATTATCAAGAATGTTTCGTGTTATTAGGTCTAAATAAATAATGATTTTTATGTTTTAATTAAATTAAAAACAATAATATATATTTTTCTCTCATTTTAAGTTACACTATTGGTTTTTAAACACGAATAATTATTTGACGACACAATTCACGACGGTCGTCTTAAAATTCAGTCTGACCGTCGGATATTTTCACGTCGACACAAAGTTAGATTATTTAGTAAAAATGCATTATCTTAAGGTATTTTTAAAACTTGATATTTCTTCATACAAAATTAAATGATTTAGTAATAATGCCCTATTTTAAAATGCAAGTATAATGAACTATTCTCTTACCACTTACAGATTTCTAACGACCAAGTAATCCACGCGCCAACTCCCGCCAAATTGCTCACGGAGTTCCACCACAAGCACGTGCTGATCGTGGGACAGGAGCACCGAGTTGAGATTGCCGAGGAGCTTGGCTTCTCGAACCTGTGTACCATTGAAGATGTCCAGAAGGCCTACCCACTACTGGACATGGTCGACCACGAGCATCGAAACATGGTTGCCAAGGGAGATCACCCTGACGATCCCAACTTTTCCGCCGTTGAAGGTAAGGGTCGACTTCTGTTGCTTAGCATTTACCGGCACAATCTTTGAAAGATCGGAATTCATCAGTTTACTGAGTATTTAATTTATCTTTATTTTATGTTTAAGTAAACAAGATTTTTTTGATATTTTTCTTGAAACTTTGAATTAATTGAAACGGAAATTCCAAATTTCTCATTAGATGAATTTATACACTATCTTGGTCAAAAAGAGGTTGTTTAAATGACTGGATAGTACATATTTTGTTCTTCATCTTGTGTCAAGAAGTTTTATTATGAATCCGAATAACATAAATCAAATACACTATTAGCGTTTTTTATGACGTTGAACACGTTCAATACATATTTTCATGTTGATTTATGTTACATGCGAAAATCCTATTCATGTTTCTAATATTTTATATTCGTAGCAATCCTCCTTATTGGTGAGCCCACCCACTGGGAGACACACCTTCAGCTCCTGATTGACCTTATTCTCACCGAGGGCGTGCCCAACAGAAGCCACACCCCCAAGTCTGTTGAAAACGTCATTCAGCTGCCAATTATCGCCTGCAATATGGACCTGGTGTTCATGCACCAAGCGTGTATGCCAAGATTCGGACATGGGTCCTTCCTCGTCTGTTTGGAGGCATTATACAAGGTACACACCTCGTTACCTATTTTTCTTATTGTCTTTTTTTCATTTTTGTAAATGATATATCAAAATGCACGTATAGTAGTTCCTTCAGACATTTTTCTTACATGAAAGTATTAACATTAATAATACAATGCTTCATCCAAAACTCCTCAGACCTGAGAAAAGATGGAATTAAAAGCAATTTTTAAGATACAAAATAATTATGCTGTGTTAAAAGATCTTACCAAAAATTATTTTAGTTCATTTTATACTCTACCTCTTCTGCTGGATATAGACTTGTTGTGAATAAAACTTCTCTTCGTAATTTTCTTGCTATGATTATATATTTAGGAATGTATTTCTGAGAAATATTTTAATCATTACTTTGCGATTCTTTTTCCAGAAAATCACCGGCAAGGACTTAGTGTACCGCGCTCTGATCGGCAAGCCATGTGAGATCACGTACCGGTACGCCGAACACGTCATCGCAGACGTCGCTATCCAACTCGGTATCACTCGACCAATCAGGAAGCTTTATTTTGTCGGGTAAGCATTTCAAACTTAATTTTCAGTTATTATGTTTTTCCGCCTTTTTTAATAAATGATGATCAACCTAACTTTTTAATTTAAAGATGTATTTGCTTCAGTTGAATATAAAGTAATATTATTGTCATATCATTAAATTCTTTTTCTTAAATATTGTTTAAAAATTCCGCCGATAAATCGTAAAACAGAACTAAGTAAGTAATATAAACAAGATGGCTGCTACTAGTAAGGAGAGACACTATTTTGTCACACTTTGTCAATGAAAAAGTCGGACGTGCACATTTTTCAGTGAAGCATGTTTTTACCTACGTTTTGCAACGTGTTTAATGTATACCACATTCTTTTTACAGCGACAACCCTAATGTCGACATAGTGGGCGCCAATTTGTACAACCGATATCTAAAATCCGTCTGGGCCAACCGAGACAACGGCAACGACAATGACGAAGACGTCGACCACAAACTTCCAATGAGCAGATCCCTTCCAAGGTCACTCTCGGTCTGTTCACAAACCGTCAGATCCATGGAAAGTGTATTAGTAGGCACCGGGGTCTTCAAACCGAAGAACAACAGCAGTAACGGCGAAGTCGACAGCAGTGATGACAATGTTTATCACGGACACAGAGATATTACGCATGAGCCGGCCCTCGCGAAGCCTTCGCGGGTTGTTCCGGATGTGTGTCATGGCATTATGCAGATTCTGAAACAGGAGAACTTTTCCACCAAGCAGACTGTAGAACCAGAGCTAATTTCATCTTGAAGCTTTGGGAGATGTGATAGAATGTAGAAAAAGAAGACGTTTGACTGTATATCCTATTATGGCAACTTTATCGATAGAACTTTTTCACTCTCGAGGAAATATTAGTTACAACAAAATCCTCGTGAACTACTGGAGGGACTTAGAAAAAAATGAAAAAAATAAAATACTGAAAAAAAAAAATACCTTAACAATCTGGCCGTTTTTAGCTACTACATCTGTGTAGCATATATTGACGGTATATTGCATTAACTTATCTGCATGGTACATGCGGTTATGTTGTAATCAATTTCAGTGTTAATATTACAGCTAGACAGCTAGAACCGTTTCAGGGTCCTCATGTTTGCTGATAAAGTCTGCCGAAAAAAAGGATTGTGATCTCATATTTAAACCGTGATTTCTCTTGCATTTATGTTAGGGAATAATAACTTAACACAAAGATGCTAAAATTTATTATCATATTTATTTAACATTGAACAATTTCTGTATATATAGATACATTTGTACAGTTTATTTTTGTATGTCAACTGTTTATATGTTTTTTAATAGGCTTGCTTTGAAATGTATATATTGGTGCCATTTTGTAAATATTCTAGTCAACATGTTGAGCTATTTACGTATAGTGGAAGAAATAAATGATGTCAATACAGACAACGTTTTTCTTTTTTTTCTTTTTACTTCAATACATTCCTATTCTTTGTGTAAGAAACAGGAACATGTTAATACAGACAACGTTTTTCTTTTTACTTCAATACATTCCTATTCTTTGTTAAGAAACAGGAACACTCTCTTTCCTATTCTATGAATTTGGTTGTCTAAGAAAAAGGAACAGTCTCTTTAAAATAGAAATTAATTGAAAATGTATTGGTTATGGCTCTCAAATACAATTTTCAATCTTCGTTTTAAGTTGGACAGATTATGTGACATACTCTGATAATCGCAAATGCGCAATGTTAAAAGACGAAACCTTTAAAATATAAACAATCCAAAATAATCCCGTAAAAATGATATAAAATAAAAGTGCATACAAGATGACCGCTTAAGAATGAAACACACCAAGTAAAGTTACATACAAAATAGACTTGATTAACTGTCTTTTGGTGTGTGTTTTTCTGGAATGGTGTGAGAGGGGTTTAAAAACAAAGTGAGTGTAAATATGGGTAGAAAGTTAAGTTAAGAACAATGCAACACGAAAGTATTAGAAAACATTGAAGCTGTTTAATGTTGTATGAAATATTGAAAACTAAAGTAACCAAATCGTTTGTTAAAAGTTGTCGTCATATATGTGAATAAAGACAATGTGTACATCCGGGTGTACGGTGGTGGATTTAATCCAGTGTATTCTAAAAATCAACTTTATTTATTTTCTGACAGGAAAAAAGAATAAAGAGCAGTTGGTTTTATACTATTGAGTATTCTGTATATACTATACACGCGAGAAAATATTTGTCTGAACCGTATTTCGCATCAAATCTATTAGCAGAGCTACTTGGTCACAGTTAAAGTGTAGGTACACGACCAATACAGCAACATGATCCGCACTTCCATATGTAGTTTACTAACTGCGTCACTATCTCGGAAATCAGCATATTGCTTATGATTAGTGTATAAATATGACAATTGTTAATGCATGCGCACTCCCACAAAGTTTCGAATTTTTAAACGAAAATACAATTTTGACCAAAAAATCAAGTTTAATTGAAAAGTAAAATTTTATTGAATCACAATAAACAACGGAATAACATATTTTCTCTATTCATTAAATTTCATGTAGGCTAAAGATGATGTCGGTCAAAACATTGTTTTCTATACGATATGAGAATCAAAAGCGTAGTTACGTTTTTGAACGTTGTTGTCCGTTTTGCAATAAAATATCTTTGAACCACGTATGTGGTAATAAACGAAATACTGGGAAGCATTGCTGCAACAAAAATTGCCTCCCTTGTTCTATAATATCCGAGGCAGTCCAAATAGTGTGTAAGTACTTTATACATATGGGGAGCAGAACGTAAAATTCTACATGTATGTGCCATGCACTGGCGCAAAACAGTGAACAGGTGGCTTCAAGACATATTGCACTACAGATTTAAAATTTATATAAAAGATAGAAGCATTTGAATCGTAACTTACGTGTAAGCAGAAGTTTAAAGCACTGAACAACTTTAGCACGAAGTACTACAAAGTATGAATACTTAAATTTAAAGTAACATGGGAGCAATCATTTGGATAGAAAAAAGCCTCACAGATCTCGAACTAAATATTAAATTTGTGCTGAAAATACATGATGATACGTTTTACTGACATATTTTTTAAAGGAGACACGTTCATTAAATTGTCAATAAGGCTACTGTAGTCACGTCTACCTATAGCGTATTCCTCAATGCAAGGTCGATGTGACCTTCAAACCACAAAGCATCCGTCTTTTGAAAAAAGGCGCGTGCTGCAATTTAATTTCAAGTTAAATTAAACAGTTTCATAAAACGCGGTCAATATCCCATCGTCGAACTGTTACATTATGCTAACTATTATACGAACCCAGTGCGTAGGGTTTATCTAAAAGAAGTCCATTGTTTTCGTCGAAAATCTAAATTTAGAAAGTTGACGCCTACCGATAATTATTCTTGCGCCGTTTAATTCGTCTGCCGTGCGGATTGTGATAAATAATAGTCCTGTAAGTAGTACATGCCATGTATGTGACACCGCTACGTCACTTGTTTACGCGAACAGCTGTTTTACAGCTAGTGTTACCCACACACTGTCAAGGTTACACAGTTTGCAATAGATTAGAATTGGTCGCCCTTTTTCTGCATGAAATTCGGTTTTGCGACCACCGCACAATTAACGATGACCGTGGCAAAAGAAGTGGGGTTCAAACAAGTGGGCGCCTTGCATAGTGACACAGTTTGCAGACATGACTTGTTATAAATTTCAACGACCGAGAACCTTTAACTTTATGTTTCGAAAACATTTTATTATTTTACTTGAGTGAACTAATTTTTGAAGGACGCATGACTGCTGTCTAAATATGGCAAATAAAACGTTAAAATTTATATAGAATTATATTAAGATTTTCGGAATTGATGCGTTATAATTTAGTTGCGTTATGCTTACTTATTAAACTGAAAAAATACACTTTATTTAAAAATATACATTTAATAAAAATGTTTCGTTGGTTGGGACCATGTCTATGGTTGGGACACACATTCTTTAAATTTTTTTGTATAATTAACAAGAAATAAACGTTCAGAAATTTGTCTAACGTTGGAGGATCGTTTAAAAGTTCACAGGTTCGCTTTTTAAACTGAAGGTAGTATGTGACTAAGTTGTTAAATAACTTTGTACACTGTTAATTTGATGCCCTTAAACGCTTTCAAAGCGCTTATCAGTTTAATTGGATTTAAGATCAGCCTACATGGACAGGGGCGGATCCAGAAAACGTTCGTGGGTGCGGGGGTATGAATCAAGATCCATTCAACTTTATCGCAGTAAATATCAGATATATACACACCCAGTAAGGGACCCTTACTTCGACCTAAGCAGTCAACAGACACAATTTACGTTAACAGCTTAGTATTTTTAAGCGTACATGTAGGTGTTTTCACAACTCTACTCTTTTTACCTGGTTGGTGGGGTTGGGGGATGCCCCCCCCCCATCCTCCCGGGACTTCCCTGACCTGGACATATTAAAGGTGGGAGTCTATGCGACATTTTGGACCAAGATTCCTCTCTCATACAACCAAATAAATTATTATTACCTCAAAGGTTCTCGCGAAATGCTGTTTATTGCTTCCCTACATCTATGTGAAAAGTAAAGATTAACAGAAAACTTGTCATTACAACGAGGTATTTCCTATCCTAGCCACGCTGCGCAGTTAGATATTTTTAACAATGAAAACCACGTGACCACTTTTACTTTTGAGATCATGTTACATTATCATCCTAGTAATCAGATCTGACGTCGATATGCCTTTTTACCCGGAATCCCCATCTTGCTTATTTATAGATTTGGATATATAATGGAAATTTATATTATTAATGTTCATTTAATATATTTGACGAGTTAAACTGTTTTACTATGGGGGTGAGGGTGTGGGGGCGGGGGCGAGCGGGGTTATAACAGCCTTTACCTATACTTATATACAATTTTATGCAGAAATTACGCACAGACAAGAGTTTCATGTTGAAACATAAAGGCGAACTGTCGGATCTTTTTAGTTATAATTGTATACATATTGTTTTTAACTGGTAAGTTGTGATCACATTATAGTGCTGGTGTTGTAACAGCTTCACCGGAAATGGTAGCGTATTCGGTAACATGTCCTGGTTCAGGTCCAGGAGGTTCCGGGTTCAAGGCCTTGCCGCGTCATAACAAGGTTTGTCAAAATATGTTGTTGAATAGCATTCGTAAATATACATCAGTAACAATGGTCGAGGTGTTACGAGTTGATATTTTTCCCATTCGGATAACCTCGGCTATTTTACTGTTAGGAATAGGCCTCGGGCAGGATGGCAGACAAAGTCCCCGAAGACTTTAGACCTAACACCTAAGACTGACAGCCTGTAGACATAACACGTTTCTAAATGGAACATAGGTCTACAGCAAAGTATAGAGAGCTTCATTATGTAGCAAAGATCTATGTACAGCAATGACTGAAAACTGCAACAAGTAATTGAAAAGTATGTAGTTTTTGTAACACGAGGTAATCAAAGCGCTGAAAAGCGGTGTTGGGGTTGTGTAAATTTTACCTTGTAATCGATTATGCAAATAATTGTCACTTTAAATTATACGTGGTAAGACGTTTGCGAAACGCATTGGAAAAAGTCCTTAGCTGCAAAACCACCACATCTTCTTAATATAGATTATAAATTTGACAAAAGCTACAGAAAAGTCACTGCCATTACATTATTCATTAAATTACTCAGTCGGAACTCCTCGGGTAATTCCCTCCTCAGAACAATCATCCCTCGGATGTATCCGGTGCAATGATATTTGCTCAGATCACAATCGTTTTGTTCGCAGGAAGTCGAAAGAAGATGCTTAAAATGTAGTTTGCACAAAACATAAACAATGGGGCCGTCTAAAAGCTGTGTCTTTGTTGCGCCGGGTAAATTAAACTGGGGTGATTTAAATTTGAAGCAGCCACAAAGTGAAGTTTTACAGGCATCGTACTATAGTAAGAGCTGTCATCCGAGCTGTCATCTTTGTTTTGACGTCTGTCACAAAAAATCCCATTTAGGGAAATGGTTGAGGTAATCCGACTACCTACATACATCCGAAAGATGATTCGTGAATTATCCGAGGTGTTCCGATTGTACACTACTATGTGAGTGTAAGGAACGTAACTCTGATGGAAAGTAGACTATCTGCTACATTGCTTTCTTCCTTGTTGTCTGCTACGTCTGTAATAGCAAGCTGTATTGTTAACATTGGCATACTCGGTTTCCTTTGTTACAAAAGACTTTGCCAAACAGCTACGAATTCGTATTAATGTATGCTACCTTTTTATAATTGCAAATTAGACTTTACTGTTACAAGCTACATCTATAAAAGCCAAATACTCGGTTCTTTTTACTAAGAAGGTCTAAGAACAGCTGAGATTTCCTGTTATCATCTGCTACACTATCGTCCTTGTAACAATCCAATCCATAAGAAACACCACTCTCCAAAGCGGTGACAATAAGTCGGTCAGCAGACCATCTATAGTTTACGGCTTCTCGACACTCGATTTGATTTATGTCGTGAACACTACACCAATGTGAAATAAATTTAAATTTATCCCGATTGCAAACCCTGTATATAGCCGCAGTAGGTAGTGAGGCCCTGCGCGGGATATCGCAGATTTATATCTCGGCATAGCATACAATGTATAGCCAGTGGAGCACACGTTCTTATAACATTTTTCTCTCGCTTTTTGTCGCCTAAGTCACTGAGAGATATTATTGCGCCGCAATGTTCTTGATAAAGTTGCATTTCCTGTATATATGTGTTCTACTGGCTATGCATTATATAATATGCCGAGACATTTGCGATATCCCGCGCGGGGTCTCGCTGCCTTTTGCGGCATTATACCAGATTTGCAATCGGAATTTAGATTTATATCACAATGATGTAGTGTTGACAAAATGCACATTCGATCTTAGAGTATGGTCTGCGATAAGTACTCTTACCATGCATCATTGCAATGGCAATTTCTTCCATATGCACACATTAACCTTAAAAAATAAGATGATTTCTTATATAAAGTGTTAAAGATAGTCTCAAAATGTGTTCGAATTAACAACTGTGGTTAAACTCAAAGCTATCAGTTATTGTTGCGAAAAGTGTAAAAGGTGGGTCATCGTCACTGTACATTTTACAATCCGTGATCTCTGAAGCAATAATTAACTCCAAGAGACCCAAAACTATAATTACCTTCCGTTTTGTCTCGCTGTTTGTACCAGAAATGTCCAATAAAGAAATCTGCAAAAACTGATCATTCGACAGATTTTCGGCTTCTTTTAAAGGCTTTTGAATCAAAATATGTTTATGATAAAAACACATTTTCGATTAAGATGATTTATTTGTTTATTTTTATTTACCGACTCCTCTGTGCTGTTGGTTATGCTTGAAACTACTTGTATATTCTTTTTTAATATTGTGTACTGTGTAACATGGCACTTTTCAGGGGCGAGCATTTTTTTAAAATCTCGTTTCGTTGTTGTTGTTCTTAAACATTATATTTGAAAATTTTAAATAGCATTATAAAACGGAATAGAAGACTATCAGCAAAATTATACTATTGCGCCCACCTCTCCCCCCCCCCCCCCCCACCCCCAACTTGGATCAATACCTGACATATACAAGTATATATGTTGTTAAAAAACAACAACACAAAAACACTATAATATACAGTGATATACCGGCAGATACTGTTATCTGAGATGCACAAATGCAGTTCTTCTATTAAAAACCATTAACAAGTTTAAGATGATTGGTTATAGCAATCAGTTAACAACAAATAAACTACGAATCAAGTGGATAAAAGTTTCCAAATAAAATGGATATTGACGGATATATTCCATTAGAACCGGATATAACATCTATATCATTTAATCTAAAATATTGAATGTACCGAATCGAGTTTAAGTACACCGGAACAAAGTTTTATTTATTAGCTTTAAATAAATACGAATACAAGTGTTTACAGACACTGTATGTAAAGTCATTGGTCTGAAATATCGCATCATTTAGCCGCGTTATTTCACAAGTTGGTTTTGTGAAAAAATGGCATTTTTCAATGGCGCTTCTATGGCTAGGTCTTTGTACTGCCGCGATGTCAATGAGCATAGAGGATGAGGTGGTGATGCAGATGATAGTGTCGGCTGAACAAGGTTTGTTTCATTTTGAATTTTATTCTTTGCATTGTAACAAATAACATTCTAAGACTAAGACTGTCTAATGCACCCGTGGCCAAGAGGATAGAGTCACCTCCTTCAACCCCTCACTGTACGGGTTCGAGACTCCGTCGGGCCGATTGCTAATATGCGGGAAGATCTTCCGGCTGACATACGGGGCCCGGTGGTTGACAGGCGGGGCGCCAGTGGTTCCACCCGGACACAAATATGGGATCTTCCTCCTCCAAGAATTAACTGGACTGCGCAAGATTGACCATTATTGTGAGGGTTCGATGAAACACAAACAATATAGATTGAACGTGGATATTTATATGCATGTATTGTATTCGAACAAGCACTAGAAAATACTAACTAGGTACAAACATGTATGCCATACATCCATGATATATGCCAAACTGCAGGATTTATCTCATTTATGCCACTTCATTTTGTCGAAAATACAAAATAATATTAAGATGAAACGTCTCCCAAACTACACAACCATAGTCACCATAGATTTCCTTTTAGGTGCCTCTGGGAGCCGTGTCATCGACGATGTCGTCAATGTCGAACATTTTAGTGGCCATGTCTCTAAGTATGACCTTGCTGGAAGTTATATCTCCAAGAATGACGGCACTGATAAATTTGGTGGGAGCCTTATTTCCAAGGATGACGTCACTGATGATCGTGGGGTTAGCCTTTTCTCCAAGGATGACGTCACTGATGATCGTGGGGTTAGCATTTTCTCCAAGGATGACGTCACTGATGATCGTGGGGTTAGCATTTCCTCCAATGATGACGCCACTAATTATCGTTGGGTTAGCCTTTCCTCCAATGATGGCGTCACTGATGATCGTGGGGTTAGCCTTTTCTCCAAGGATGACATCACTGACGACGGGGATGATACCAATAATTGCTGGTGCCCAGGTCACTGGTGCGCCTGTGATTTCAAGGAAAATGGATATGCCAGAGGTATTATGTTATGTGCTATGTGTCTATATATTTAGTCTATTTGTTTATATCTCAGTTAAGTATATAACACGTTTTTCTAGTTATTATCAGCGGCGGAATTAGAAGCCTGCATATTTTCAAATCTGGAAAGAGGGAACATTAGGAAGGATTTTGTCGCTATTTGTAATACCAAATAATTAAGTTAATGTCAGAGTCGGCTTGACTGAAATTGAAGATTCTGCCAACATTCCTCTAAACAGAGCATAAAACTGTAACGTGTATTTGATATAGGAAAACTGTTTGATGCCTCATTGTAACTTGTATTTGATATAGGGAAGCTGTTTGATATCTCCTTGCAACGTGTATTTGATTAAGGGAAGCTGTTTGATATCTCATTGTAACGGTATTCCTTTGATATAGGGAAGCTGTTTGATATCTCATTGTAACGTGTATTTGATATAAGGAAGCTGTTTTATATCTCCTTGTAACGTGTATTTGAAATAAGGAAGCTGTTTGATATCTCCATGTAACGTGTATTTGATATAAGGAAGCTGTTTGAAATCTCATTGTAACGTGTATTTGATATAGGGAAGCTGTTTGATATCTCCTTGTAACGTGTATTTGATATAGGGAAGCTGTTTGATATCTCGAAACATGTATTTGATATAAGGAAGCTGTTTGATATCTCCTTGTAACGGGTATTTGATATAGGGAAGCTGTTTGATATCTCCATGTAACGTGTATTTGATATAGGGAAGCTAACTCTAACATGTACTTTTCAGTGCGAATCGGGATTGAGTTCAACGAATTGCGTCGAATCAATGAAAGTATCGTGGTGAACCTTCGTGTTGACATCACTGCTGACGATGAGATCATTGTGGACGGATCAAATACCCAAAACCGTAGATGTGTAATCCCAGGCAAGTATAAACACAAACCGACTGTCTTGGGTGAATTTGGTTTGAGTCCTTACAGGCTAAATATTGTACTGACTTACTTACTTAGAACTGATTTATATATATGTATGACACCCAAGTCGCACAAACCAGCAGTGCATCGTATATTGACGCAGGACCTTGGCATGTAAAAAGTAAGCGCTCGGTGGGCCCCAAGACTCTTGAAGGATAGTGAGAAGGAAAGACGGTAGCATGTTCGACTAAGTATACACACACACGCACGCACGCACGCACGCACGCACAGAGAGAGAGAGAGAGAGAGAGAGAGAGAGAGAGAGAGAGAGAGAGAGAGAGAGAGAGAGAGAGAGAGAGAGAGAGAGAGAGAGAGAGAGAGTAAGGGACCCTAGCTCTTCAACCTTAAGAAATGTTGGTCCAATCTGTCGGATACCACCTTTACTTTGGACCAAAATTAGTTTTCTCAAATAAAAGGTCCTTCAATATGCTTTTTATTTATGCCCCACATCCGTATGAACAGGTAAGCATAAATCACCACTCGTCATTGCAAACAGGTATTTCCAACCTGAGCCACGCTGCAGAGATAACTATTTTAAACTATGCGCCCCCTTAGTTTTAAGATCACGTTATAAAGTCATCCAGAAAATTCATTCTAACTTAGAGATCTATTTTTAGATAAGTCCACTATCGAGCTTCTTATACTGTTGGAAAGAATACATATTCAGAGTGTTTTTTTTCGCGATTAGGTCTGTCTAAGAATTTAGTGTTAAAAATCATATATTATTAAATCATATTATTAAGACTAAATTATGGGTTTGTACCAAAAAAGTATGCCAACATTACCCCCCAAAACAGTGGGTTGATATTTTTATGTATTTGATGTAGACTAACTGTCGGATACCACCTTTAAAAAAGATGCTCTCCTAAACAACTTGGTGTGTCTTCGTTGTGGGTTATTTGTTTTCTTAAAAAGCAAGTGTCAAACATATTAGGCGGGGTTTTAGCCCTGTAGGTCGTATACGCCCATATAATATGTTGTGAACATATTTAACTTTAATAGAGTTATTTTAGTTAATATGAATATTATGTACAAGAAAATTACATACACTATCAATTGAGTAAAAATGCAATAAATGGTTATATTTTAAAGCATAATAATTACCTTCTTTTTTTAAATATAGAACCATTGTTTTCGTTTTCAGTGAACACGTTGAGGTGGTGTAACATGACATACCAAGGAATGCCATTCTATTACAAGTTCACTGTGTACGACGCCTGCGACGAGTGCAGTGCACTGCCTGGGTTTGTTGAACAAATAGAACCAACGAAGAAGTACATTGGAGAGTTCCTTCTTCCCCTCTCGGCTTAATCGTCTGAACATTTTGTCGTACATAGCCGCATCGAACTCAATATTTCTGTCCATCTTTCTGTCATTTTCTTTTTCAGTTATATAAGTTTTAAAATGTAAATAGTGTCTTCATTTCAGTGACTAACTAACTAACTAACTAACTAACTAACTAACTAACTAACTAACAAACAAACAAACAAACAAACTAACCTACTAACTAACCAACCAACCAACCAACTAGCCAAAATGTGTACATATATTCGGACAGCAATATTCCGGGTGATGCAAGTTTGAAACTATTTTTTAACTTATACAGTAAGTGGTGTGTTATTAGGCAAAGTAAATGATTTTAATCACATTTAAACAAAGTTTGTATAAACAATAACCGAAACTGCAACAACCGTATGCACTTGTAGTCATATAAACTTGGTACGTGGTGTCAGTCTATGCATAAATTAACTCGCTCATAAATTAACGCGTTTTCTACTAGTTTCACTACCATATATGCTGGATAGATGTTAGCTGAGCCCCTTTATGACTTCAACTACCAGATGGATGATATCTTAGCATTCCTGAATATCTTGCATGCGGGACCGGGACAGTTAAGTGTGATAATGTTGACAAGCGGGCAGGTGGAAAAAAATCTGTTATTGTAAGAACTGTCAAATTATTTATTTATTACTTTTACTGCAATAGTAACACACAGTGGACATCATCGTAAAAACTAAAAAGTGCATACCAATGATTGGGAAGTTTAACAATTTTTAAGGAATTCCGTTGGTAAACTGTTTTCTTTGAACTTTTTTGTTTGAACTTTTTTGTTTTGTTTCTGTTTTTATAAGGTCCTCGTTGACAGAGGGTTTAATCCATAATTACTTTTTTTAATTGTATGAACCGTACATGTTTCTTTAGGCCGTAATATCTTTAACGTATAAAATAATATAAAACTGGATATTTATATACATGATATATAATATTTCCGAACTGAAAAAAAGGTTTCTTTTTTTTGAGTAGGAGTTTACGCTTACTTTATATGATATTTTTGTACATATGTGAGTAGATAGGATAATATATGCTTACACGATTCTGACAAACTGTTACAACGTTTCAACATCATATTTATCGGGAAATGTAATGGTAAAATTATTATTGGTCTATGATTTTGATGATAATACACACAGACGTAACATGAGCGTGAGATTGTTTTGGACAAAATGTATATGAAAATACCAACTTTCTGCAATAGAGTAAGCTAAGACCTTTCTTTCAATTAAAATGATGCAGAAGTACACATGTCGTGGAAGTGTTTTATGACCATAAAAAGTACATATTGCTTCAACATGTACGTGATATGCCTCCTTTTCCTTGATGGAATGTCAATAGTATTTTAGCAAAAAAACATGCATGATACAGCCATCGTGTAAAAAAATCCTCATTAAAATTGCTTTGTTTCTTTTTTTTTTTACTGACGAACAAGAAAGACCTTCAAGCGGTTATATTGTTTTATTGGTGTTATGACGTCACATGTAATGACGTAAATCTCCGAAACAATACGTCTTTTGTCTGGCTCAGTGAAACAAAGAAGCAACAGGAACTAAGTGCTATATATTAACAGAAAAACGTGTAGTATACAATTTTGACCTTATTTTCATTTCCTTATATATTTTTGGAACGAGTAAAAAGAAATAAAATATGTCTAAGCAATAAACCAAGATTTTCTGAACAGAATGCAAGGTTGGTGTTATACAGAGAAAATATTACATTTGGCACGATTAAATTTCATTTTTAATAATCCTTCGATCTTTGTATGTTTGGTTTATCACCCTACCAACACTTGAAGTAGATATAGTGCTACACATAATGAAGATCAACTGTGCTACCGCTGCTGTTTAAAGCACTGAAGTGAACACCTGGCATCATACCACACCCAGTCACATTATCCTGACATCGGACCAACCAGTCGTTGAACTACTCTTATATTTGCTTGAGCGTTAGCACCATATTAACGACTGGTTTGATGGGGCCCGGGTCTGAAGCCGGGTTTTTCCATACCTGGAGCCGACCCTTTACCGATTGCGCACACAGGTCCGGTCTCTCGACTGGCCAAACTTTGCTACTTTAGATTTTTTTCTCAGCCTCGTATAATGACATTTCCTTTATTTAAACCAGCTTATATTTGCTATATAGTGGTATGCTTGTGTTGATACATTAATCTCGTTCGACTGCCTATTTCCTACGTCATTTCTCAATGTGCAATATGTGAGATTGTTCAGAAAACAACATCAATTGTTAAGTTTGGACTTGACAGGGTCGTAGGTAGCGCGGCTAAGTTTTGATTTGAAATATAATTTACACATCGCCAACCTAGCGCAAGATTTCTATTGCATATTTAGATTTTTTTCCCCATTCATTGTTGAAATTTTTTACGCAGCTGCGTATTCTGCGTACAGGCAGTACGCACCTGGTTGATTAAGTGATTGTAGCCCTGAGTCCCATCAACTATACTAGACTTGTGACCCTGACGGTTACACTAAATCTACAAGAAAACCGTTGATGCAAAGGCGACGCAAACGATTTAGACAAATTTAAAAGTAATTGTGACATCCATTTTTAACTTAATTAAAGGTGATATCCTGAAGTTTTCTTTATTCAAATACATGTAGATAAATCAATAGAAATAAAATAAAACAAAATAAAAAATAGAACTCCATGTACCGAATTATGATCCGTATTTTACAAGGGTTATGGTAGTCCGCAAAATGAACTTTCCCCATGTGCAAATATCAATGAGCATTCCATATACTGGCGTCGCGTTCCAGCTCGTCGCCAATTAGGGTGCTAATTGTTTAACCAGGCTTAAACGACCATTTCAAAAGAATCATTGTTCTAGTAATTGAGTAGTTCAATCGCCATACGTTTCACTAGAGCAACACAGAACAAGTTCTATTGTTTCAATTTAGAAAGAAGGGGCAAAATACGCAGTGTACACTTCGATAAAGTGTCCTACTTTGCGCTTAAATGCGTGTATTTATGAATTATACACTACTGCTACTACTGTAAAATTAAAGGCTATTTTAAAATTTAGTGACGTTTATTATATACTTATGCTAAACGGATTGATAATAACCAAATACTTGTGATATTTAATTGTAAGAAGTGGTGCTTAAATTGAAGACTCAATATAAATGTTCTTTAATTGGCGATTTTTTTTTTTACATTTTATAAGATATTAGTACAATTCGATCAACGGAAACCGATAAATAACCGATTTTTGAAACTTTTATGACTTGCGAAACGGGATCAATTCAACAATAACAAACATTTGGATTATGCGTGAACGTTTTTAAACATGCTACGCATTTAAGACGTAAAAGTATATGCCAGATTCGATGAAGTTACGATCGTAAAATCAAATGAAACACTACTTTATTAAATACATGTACCTATAGAAGATGATTTCAAAAGCATCGTATGGTGTGCATCGTATTTCTTGTTACTTTCTAACTTGAAACCATGTCAGTTTTCAAGTTGATAAAATTACCTGGAAGCTTTTTGACGCTGAGCAACACTTGTTCGGATGAATATCGGACACTTAAAGGAGACATACACGTTGGTAACGGATCGGTAATAAAGAAAAGAAAGGCGAAACCGACCTACCCAGTCACCATAACAAATGAAGTCACTGCGACGGGAATATCCAACACTAAGGATGGACAATAATGATGTCGGTCATAGAGATTGTGAGGTCTGTAAACTGATGGATGAGAAATATTTATATTGTGTCGAATGCCAACAAACAATGTGCAGACGATGTTCGGGGAGTCATAAAAAGATGCGGGTTTCACATCAACACACTATGGTATCAGCGACTGCACCCAACACAAATGGCTGTGATGTATCATTGGCAAACTGCTATTTGCATCCTATGTTGGTGTCAAATCTGTTTTGTGTCGCCTGTAGTTTGGAAATCTGTCTTATGTGTAAGCTTAAAACGCATGAAAATCACGAAACTATAGATTTAGGTATAGATTTGTATCCATCTGAGCAAGTTATCAATAATTCTGAGCAAGTTATAAATAAACACCATACTGTGTCGTTTGAAACAGCAAACGCAGAAACAGGGAGGTCGCTCAGTTCTAAAAAGTGTAAAATTCAGGAGAGTGACTTTAAGGGAAAGATGAAAGGAAACCAGAATTTTTTTGGGAAATGCAACTTGTTGTTAGGCATTGGTGAGGAAAGAAACTGTGTATTAAGGCGAAAGCCAGAATTAGATGATCGTGTTATATGCAAATGCTTTAATAATTGAAAATGCTAACTTTAATTGCTTAAAAATTGCTTCAATTACCCCTTACTCAATAGATATGATGGCGTTCTCTTTGTACGCGAGGACCGAGTTTCGAACCCTAAAATCGGGTTGTTATACATAACACCCCCCTTCTTTCTACCAGATTATAAGGACAGTAGCACAACTTGTCCGCTTATATATATTTTTTAGAAAAAACGTGAATGTATGTGCATCATGCTGGGAGTTCATAGCAGTTTACAAGGTTGTAAAGACAGCTTGATCTCAAACTTAAAGGTGGTATCCGACTTTTGCCTCTATGTAATATATGGAACAATATCTGATCTTTGGGGTATTTGTACATCATTTCTGCAGAAACAAATCAAACTTTAGTCTAAGCTTTGACGATTTTCAAGAGTATCTCAGTTTTAGGGCAGTAAAACTCGTTAATCAACACTTAAATGTCCAGTCTTTTCAAATCTATAAATAAGAACGATTGGGATTCCTGCTAAAAATAGGACATCGACGTCACAGCGGATGACGTGGATAAGCTAAACCATTAGTGGTCACGTGGTTTTCTTCGTTTAAAAATAGCTAACTGTGCAGCGTTGCTCAGATAGGAAATACATGTTTGAAATCCGATTGTGACGTTATGGTTCAATGTTCAGACAGATGTAGGACACTAAAAAACAACATTTCGCGAGATCTGTTCAGGTAACAATGGCTTATTAGGATGTTAAATCAAAATATTTTTGGTCCAAACCGTCAGATACCACCTTTAAACTATGTTTTTAAGTAATTAAATGAAGATTAATTCTGCGGTTATGTTAAGTATTAAGATAAACAATTCTGCAATTGAGAAACGGCATAAGGTTCTAGGGGTTTATGCAGATAAAACATGGAGTTGGAGTTACCAAGTTGCATCTGAAATAAAAAAAAATCACAGCTCCACCTTACTCACGAATCAAGAAAACATTTTTATAAAGTCGGAAAATGTCTAAACTACTGAAAATTATGCATAAAATATCATAAAAACTTTCATTTAAAATCTTTGCTTTCATTTACATTCAAATTCCAGTACTTTTTTATGTACATGTATTCGCATTGTTGATGTATATGTATTTGTGAGTGTAGATGAGTAACCGTCGTTAAATAAAGCTATTATTATTATTAAGAAAATGTCCAG
>CM017573.1:20393373-20480873 GCA_007844125.1 Sinonovacula constricta | reverse complement strand
GACAAATCATATTTTGTAGGCATGTTTGAGAAATCAGAAATATAGATAAATGAACTAAATGAAATACCACGGCACGGTATCTAAATAAAGGCCACATCACGGTCAGTATGTAATACGGTCAGTGTTAGAAGATAATAGAGCTGGAGGAATATGCATTTATTATGATTTGGAATGAGAGGTCAGATCTTAGGAAGATATAGGTGACCTGTTTAAAAAGGTGAGTTGAACTTTCCCATGTAACATTAGCCTTATGCTACCTATCATCCAGGTGAGTGTAAGGTGAACGTTTCCATGTAATACTACATACGTTCTGTATACCAATCAAGTTGATTTAAGCAGGCCCATTTCCATATAATCATAAGCCACATGTTTTTTAATCATTCAAGTTCATGTAAGACAAACGTTTCCATGTAATTAGGCGCCATCTTGTATCTTGTTTTATATATCATTCGAGTCCATTTAATGTAACTTTTTTCCATTTAAGCCACATGGTTTCTATTATTCCTGTTTATGTAATGTGAACTTTTCCATGTAGGCACTATATAACTATGTTTATATTTACTTCAAGTTTATGTAATGTGAACTTGTGCATGCAGTAATTAGCTACATGTATATGCCATCTATTTTTCAAGTTCGTTTAAGGTGAACATTTCCATGTAACTACCAGCCACATGTCGCCCATTCAAGTTCATGTAAGGTGATTTTTTCCACATAAGCATTAGCCACGTGTAATCTCTTATTCAAGTTCATGTAAGGTAAACTTTTCCACGTAAGCATTAGCGACGTGTAATGTCTCATTCAAGCTCATGTAAGGCGAACTTTCCACGTAAGCATTAGCCACATGTAATCTCACATTCAAGTTCATGTAATGTGAACTTTTCCACGTAAGCATTAGCCACATGTAATCTCACATTCAAGTTCATGTAAGGTGAACTTTTCAACGTAAGCATAAGCCCCAGGTTCTCTGTCATTAAACTTAAATGAAAGTTTTCACGTAACTATTAGTCGCTGTTATGTATCATTCAAGTTAATTTTAGGTGAACTTTTCTAAGTAACCATAAGCCACGTTATATATCACTCTAGTTCAGGTAAGAACACAATTTTCTCATTTAAATGACTCTCGTCAAAATATAGGATTGTGTCGCTTTCCATCTATTTAATGAATCTTTATAATGCCGTTATACCCGTTCATAGTTGCTTCTTGTTAGGAGTTTAGATATTTTAAACATACATAACTTAGTTTTAGCTCTTCAGCACACCTACGGCTCGTTTGTTTGATATTTGTATGGGGCGATCTCGTCGCATTTTTTTTTTTTTTGTATATAGTTTGTATATAGTTATTTAGGTACTATATTACGTTATTTAGACTGCAATTAACGCTTTGAAGTAAAATTCGATAGGATAGTTTAAGTTTTATGGTTTACGTATTCAAAGACAACGTTCTTCAATATGGCAATGCGCTGCATGACTATTTATTTTTGTGTTAGCAAGTATTTGATGTATGTTAATTCATGTTTAATTTGTGAGCAACAACCTATTTGCCACAGATGATGTGCGTGCTGGAAACACGTGACAAAACGTGCTTATCAGAAAATTCATAGCCATTTCCATGTCAATGTTTGCATCAATTAATCGCGATTTAAAACATACAACAGACGATACACCATATTGTGGCTCACACAATAAAATACATTTACGAAGAGCAATATTTCACATTTATCTAACTGTTCAAATGAATTACCGAATTATCCAGGTTGCAAATTATCGCGGTCCCGGAAAACAGCGTGTTTAATATTATCTCCCCTCGTCAATCTTCTCAAAAGAGTTTTGGGAAAGAAAAGAAAAATGAGTAACGCGAAAACAAAACAATGAGTATTTTTAAGCAATCAAGTTCTTGCTGAAAGTGATTTCTTATTTTATCAACATGAACAAAGGGTGGTTAGAGCTAGAAAGCGACCCAGGTATGCGAACCGCTTTCGAATCGTTTTTTTATGCAAATATGTATGTGAAATGAATTCGGACAGTCTCATTCCCGTCTCATTTGCACTATTACCTTAGCAGAAACTTGAGTATCCCTGTATAAAGATTGCTCAAAGAATTAAGACCTCAATAAATAATGGCTGCCATGAGCGATGGCCAATAAATAAGTCAGTTTTTTACCTTAACACTTTTTTTAATAATAATAATACATGATAATTCATATTACTAAAATCAATATATACATGGAAATAAAATAAAAAAGGACAATGATTATCCGCACAGTCACATTCATAACATATTCGCATGTCTTGATTCTTTTGATTCTATCAAATAAAACAATTGTTTGTTAAATATCAGCCGCAACGATATGAAAGACCTTTGTATAACAGATTTGAGAATAACAAAATAACTTAGTATATCACATTAATATCAGCTATAAATTTTACTAAAGTTAAAGTAAATAATGAATAGATAAAACAGAAACAATTTTAACTATTTTAGTAAGTTTCTATTTATAAATAGTAATTATCTATTTTTAAATTAAATGAATAATGAAATGAATATGTTCTGAAAACCTAAATTAGCCTATTAGAGCTACTTGAGCTTATTTCCAATAGAGTCCATGGTTTCCTGGTGATTTTCACTGTTTTCATTTCTTTGGACATGCTTGGTGATATCTGTAATTCATAGGCTCTCCCCAGAGCTGTCTGTCCAGGTAGCTCTGTTGGTAGAGCACCTGACTCCAGAGCAGGAGGTCTTGCGGTCAAACCCCATCCTGGGTAAAAAGGTTTTTTGCAGCTTTGTTTACTTTCATAGAGTCAGAAGTGGTGCTACGGCGAAAATCCGAGTACTGGTTTATCAACGAATCATATTAGAAAAGCAGGAATGAATATTTGTCATTGCAAAGGTGGTTGAATCGCAATCATTTATTGAAACATTTGCATCAAGTAATTATTTACTAAATTTAAACGAAAAGTATTACTGTAAATTAACCAATGCTGTTTAAAATTCAAAAGCAGTATGTCAGTCCAGCCAAATACACATCAAATTATGGAAATACTTCGATATTTCAATTAAAGATGTTAAAAGGGCAATATGCAAAACTTGCAGCAGCACAGATGTGACTTTTCAGATCATATTTAGATCAGATCAGAGCTTATTAATTGTATTGCAATGTAAATTAAAAACGATGATCAAAGATGCTAAATACTAAAATTCAAAATTACTTTATAATGAATTCATTTAGAATTAATGCTACTTAATCTCATTAAATCTTAATCAAAACTTTAGATAAGTTCATGATTATCTTATCAAGTTTCCAGTATAGCTGGACCTGGACTAAGATTTAGGAGCAGGACTTCATGGGTTCAATCTCTATTCTTCGTTAAAAGATTTTTGTAGCTCTGCTACTTTGTAATGGTCCCAGGTCACTACCATGTACCACTTAGGGCACGGATTCAGGGAACTTTTTTAAGTGGACTATTTTGTTTAAGGGTTAGTATCTTGTCTACAGAATTGTTTGTATGGGTACATAATATATTTACTAGTGACAGGATATGCCAGAAGTGCATTGCGATTTATTGCGATACGCTAGCACTGTATCCTGATACCTGTCACAATATCTTGCTTTGTGAATTAAATATATGAATGTATATTATTTCTAATTTCAAACATTTTAATTTTAGCAACAGCTTAGAAATCTTTGCTTTTGTTGGCCATGATGTTTACTTTTTACTCTTTGTCAGTGAACGACTGGATACACATGATAAGCGCCTGTATTTTACCAGATGAATACGCGAGTTAATAATTTGTTGGAACTAAATATTTTAATGAACGAACAATAAAATTAATTCACAAATTTAAAAAAATGGAAAATATTGCTTAAAAAACTGGTACATTGATTTTTACAGTGGTATTATACGGTTAGACTACATACCACAATATACCGATATACCGGTATATCATGACAGCTGTACCAGTGACAGTATCAGCGTAATAAGTTAAACTCTTACATGTGGGTATCCTTGATGTAGAAATTTGATAAATTAGCGACAAAAGTAGATCTAGTCAAAACACAAACGGTATAGACAGAAAAAGATCAGACTTAAGTAAGATACATGTAGTTTGAGATAACAAAGAATTATTAGGTTTACGATTTCGAGATAATGAGTGTAGACTTAAGATTTGTTTTGTTAAGTTACTTCAAATAATGAAGATTTATTAACATATTAGTTCACAAACTTTTGGTTGTGTTAGCTCAGTTCCAATATGTGTATCATGTCTGTTGTATGTATGTAAAATGTGGGCTATTCTTTTATACAATATACAGGTATATTGCGATACAGGGTAAAGGTTATACAGTACCACAAAACACAAGGAGCATACTGGTTTTTCACAATATTTTTTATAATGTGGATGCTGCTACCATTTCAAGCATCCAAGGTCAAAGATGCTTTTGTTTATGAAAAGAAATTGCTGATAACTTACTAAAATGTTGTCTGAAGTCGAATGCATGTCAGTGGAATTCATTCTAAACAGCCAGGGAAATGCGGTGTACTCGATTAGCATTTGCGATATTAAATACAATTTTAATAGATATCGACTTTTAATTTGATAATCTAATTTCTATTTTTATGAAAACAAATTTTGCATAGGACATTTTCTTTATGGTCATATAATTTACTACAATTAGCCGATTGTTATGAGATAGTTAATAATGACCTTTTGTTTGTCAGTTTAATCAAACACAAACATTGCAAATTATAAATAATATTGCCGAGCTGATTGACTTTTTGAAAATTGCAGAATTTAATATGACTTTTTCGAAATATCACTGATTAAATGGCAACAGCGATATGTGGGCCCCTTCTGGGTGAAGGAGGACAGATCAACCAGGAAAATTCTTAAAAGTGTCGCATTTTGTCGTCATTTTGATATGCTTATAGGATATATAAAAAGCCTCATATAAACTTCTATTCATTATTTTCATTTCAGGTCTTTTTACCTTGCTGCTTCAAGACTTTGGTAGGTACAAATAATTCTTTAATTTGTCCATAAAATAATGACTCTTTAATAAATTTATGATGTATGTAAATAATTTAATTATTCTGGACAAAAGAAGGTAACAATATTGTATCATAGTATGGCATTCTTAAATTAAACTTTATCTTGCCAAGTTGTTTTATTTTTTTCTGGTTTAAGTACATGCAGTTATCAATTTTTGTAAGTAGACTCTGTTATGTTGAGATTGTTTAAAGTTTTTATTTCCTGAAAAATAATGTTGATATAAACAAACACAACAGACATGAAAAAGACATTGGTTTTATCAATGATTGACACATTTGAAAGAGATAACAATAAAAAATGAAGCTTTATATACTAACAAAACGAAAGAAAAAATAATCTGTTAAATACATAAAGAAAGTTTGTAGCACATATAACATTTCAGTTGACTGTTAAATAATTTTTTTCTATACAACTTTCATGCAAATTTATATTTCAGGCGTGAAAGGGGTTCAAGTGGAGGAGATATATGACCTTCAGAAACCAATTGAAGGGTAGCATATTCTTTTGTTTGTTTAAAGAGATAGATCTTTATTCATATATTGGGCCCACGGATACACAAGCATATAAACATACACGATTATCATTAGTATGGGGGTTCAATGTTACAATCTTATTACACACAGGTGTAATACTGAAGTATATATTTATATATTTTTATAATTTTAGTTTGGCATTATTAAAAACATCATACATAGTTGTTACAGAATAAGAAGAATGCAAAAAATCAATTTAAAATTAAAGTCACATAAAAATGCAAAACATTGTCTTCCATATTATTTTAGTCAATTAAATAATCAGTGATATGTTGGTTAAACAATATGCAATTCAAACATTATATTGTTTTAAGGTGGGGAAATAAAATGTGTGATAATATTGATATTCTTCTGTTGTAGCACAACATATGGCTTCATCTTCCTGTTTCGTTGGATTGAGGAACGCAGGTCGCGCCGAAAGAACACCATCAGTGATGATGAATCTTTTGTTAAAGATGACAACGTTGTTAACAACATATTCTTTGCACAACAGGTAACTTTTTTCTAAATGGGTTATCTCTTTTTTGTCCAATGAAAATTGAGAACAAATTTGATAAAAAAATTAACAAACATGTAATAACTAGGGGTATGGTGATATACTGTACGACGGTAAACCACAGTTCTCTTTTCACGGCACGGTTCATGGTTCACTTCTCAAGAATACTGTATGAACCGTACAATACTGTCAGGTAAAATTCATGCATTTTTCCCTTGAGTTCACGTTCAATCGTTGCTCATTCGGTAGTGGATTATTTATTTTCACCTGGAAAATGACTAAGTGGATCAAGATTTTGCACTTTTATGACAATGTTTGTGACACTTAAATGTGACGCTTGCTCACAATTTACAACCGGCCATTGTACATCTTCCATAGTTATTTCCCCTGGTTGCTGCTTTACATTATCTGTAAATTACGGTTGTGTATAATTTTAGTTCACTGTGTGCACGAATAATTATCCACTACTAGACTGTCCCACGTGATAAGGCATCTAATATAAAAGTAACTTCACCTTCGTCAAATCTTATGTCAAAGATATGGACACATTTTGGGTTCCAACCAAAAGAGTCGGATTTTTTATCAAACATTCTAGACGTAAGAACCTGCCCCCATTGTTTATCAATGTTTCATACAAAACACTACTTACTTTCTAGCTGATTGTGTTTATCTTGTTTTCTTTGATAATGTACCAAACTGTTACCAGCCGCAGTAGCTCAGGTGGTAGAGCGTCGGCTTGTGGATTCGGAGGTCGTGGGTTCAAATCCCGGTCGGGTCAAACCAAAGACTTAAATGTTGATAGTAGTGGCTTCCCTATTAACCCTCGGGGCTAAGGGAACAGCATTACGCCTGACTCGTAGGTGTCAGTATAATGGACCGGCAAGGTTGAGTCCCTGGTCACTTAATAAGTGCCCCTGTGCTATAATGATAGAAATGTCGCTGCACAGTATCCATCCCATCCCAAACTGTTATATTTTTATTGTGATAGACATTCTGAATTTAAAATAAGATAAGAAACATATTTGCAGAAAAATTCAAATTCAATTTTGTTTTTAAGACCTAACATGTTTAAGTTTTAGGTTAATCTACTAGTCAATTCATTTAATATGTGTATATCCTTTTATGTCATACACTCTGATTAATGACTTAAAGACTTGTAAGTTCTAACATATTGTTTAACTTAAATCATTGTGTCATAGTGCACCTATGTGATAAGCAAAAAGTATCCCCAGTACCAAAATATGATGTACCGCAATATATATTGTATCATGTGGTTTATATCGTGATACCTATAGTACCATGAGGGTAGCATATCATTACACTCCTAGTAATAGCTTCCTGTTAACTAATTATGCCTGTTTGGGTACAATCTGGGCATAATTTCTACAAAAAGTTGTACTATAATCTAAGCAAAGACTATTTAGAACACATCCTCAATTGCGTGTCAGTACAAATAATTTAAAAATTGCTCTCAATGTTGCCTGGTCCCCCACGATACCATTGCAGTTAATGAATATATGAATAAATCATAAGAACTAAAACTCACCTGATGAAAACTCGAAGTCAACTTATTTACCAACATCTCATCTTCTAATTACTTTCAAAAAAAGTTCTATCACTTTCACAATTCATTGTTCGTGGATGTAGACAATGGCAGCCCTATTGAATATAAGTAAACTAGATCACTCCATTTGTCCGGTGTAATGGTAAAATGATCCGGAGTTGCCACTGAATTCAGTGTTCAATTTAAATATTCCAATAGTCACACTAAGCTTATATGAACAGTTAAATGTTATTTTCTGACATAGAAAATTGAACTATAACAATGAAACTGTTAATAACAAGAACTAATAACTGACCTCTTGTGGTTGCACTTCGGCAAAAAACCCACCCGATATTGTGTTTACACCGGTACTGTGGAGCCACCGGTACCATGGGGTTTGGGTATTCATTGTTTCAAAATTTATAAATATACACCATTGATGTCACTTCGAATTACCAGGATGATGATACATGGTCTTAAATGGTCACATAGTTTTCTTAGTTTAAAAATAACCAGCTGGGCAGTGTGACTCAGATATGAAATACCTGTTTGTAATGACATGTGGACAGTTATGATGTAAGGACATCACAATCTTTTCATGTAATAACAATTAATATGTTTGATGGAGACAGAAAATTCTGTTTTAAACTATTGGATACCACCTTTCATCTTGCCATGTTTATTTGTTGTGAAAATATACAATTTATGTTTATGTCCATGAACTATTCTAGATGTAAACATTTAAGTTTGAGCAAAATCTTAACCTAGAAATGTTTTGCAAGTGGGGTCTTGTTTATCTCACGCTTTGCTGATATTATAAAATCCAAATACAAGTCATATTTTGTATTATAACGCTAGCAGTGTCTTAAGTGACATGGTCTTTTATCTGTCCTCGACTGTGCCAGTGGTTCTTCACACATTAATCTTGCCATCATTACCATTATTGTGTGCCATATAGTTCTAAAACAAAACAATAACATTTTTATTATATCTTCTGTGTTCAGATGATTCCTAACTCCTGCGCCTCTCATGCTTTACTGAGCGTTCTTCTGAATTGTGAGAAGGTCAGCCTGGGGGAAACATTGCTGAAACTGAAATTGGACTGTAAGAATATGAACCCAGAGGTAGGTCATTTCCAAAACTATAAATCTAATTACACATTCCACTGTGACTGTGATTATTTCCCAGCAGTAAAAGTGGCTTAATTTAAAAAAAAGTTAAAAATATAACTTATATTAGATGCTAGATCATTGTCTAGATGTGTACTTTGCTCATTACAACCATCTCCAGATAACTGAAATACTGTTGGTGGGACAATAAGCCCAATACACTTATTACACTCTAGTGCCAAATTAAATTGAGCAAAAAAGTCCAGTTGCATTGTGCTGAGCAGTAAGAGTCGCTGACTTGTAAACCCTCAGCCCCTCACCATGTGGGCCCAAGTCCCTGTTGCGGGGAAAACATTTCTGTGTGGAGTTTTCAAGCTAACCTGTGGTGAGCAGGTGGTTCTACCTGGGGGTAAACTTGGGTCATCCTCCACCAATAATTTGCTAGATGTCACCATTATCGCAATTGTGTCTGTGTGATGTAGCAAAAAAGCAAAACAAAACTACAAGGAAGTCTCGGTCTTGACAACAATCCAGATCAGGTATAATATGTGTCAGTATTTTGAGTTGAATTGCAAGAAAAACATGGGAGAGACATTGCTGAAACTAAAACTATAAGGATATAAAAGGTAGGATATAGTACCATACACAACAAACCATGTGTCTGAGGTTATAAAAAATGCAGCTGCCATCAGAGGCTATCCCCAAGCTGTTTGATTTTGAATTATTACTTACTGAGAATTGTTGTGATGCATGCCTCTGGGTTAATAATCACTATCATTGCTTGGGCCATTTGATAGTAGAACAACAAGTACCATTGGTAGATAATATTTTTTTTTGAAAGAACTAACAATAGCAACATCCCCCTACATTATTTTCTTTACTTCATACTTTTTTTAACCTTAAATGTAACATAATTAGAAATGGAGCAGCTTTGGGCAGATGGTCATTAGGAGTCTTTGACTTACACACTTTAATGAGCCTCTAATGCTCTAATTGCATAGGTTTGGACCCCAGTCAAGGAACCACTTCTGTGTAAGGTTTTTCTAAGTGGTTCTACTAGAATATTTTTTGTTGAAAATATTCTTTCTCTAATTATGACTTGATGTTGTCATAGTGTGACTAAAATTGTTTTGTGATACTCTTTCTATGTAGTATATGTATTTTAGACATATAAAGGAAGAATTAGTAAATAAAGGGAGGTAACTTATTTGCAGGCCATGTCATATGACATATAATCAGATGGACAATGACAATTTAATTTGTATTGATTGTTGTGCTATTATAAAGTTTTGTAAAATAGATTTGTTAAAAAAGAAGAGTTTGCCTTCTAAAGATGTTTTTAACAAATTATTTGTTTTTATGTGGTCTAGCTTTCAGAGTTTCCAATTTGATTTTTGTTAATTGGGAATTGAGTTGTCTTACCAACAGTATTTTAGGTATCTGGAGACAGTGTCCACTTGAAGCAGATATAGTTCTGCCTTCAATGTGGATAGCATGCATGAACACCTGACATCAAACCACACCCAGTCACATTGTCCTGACACCGATCCAACCAGTCGTGGAACTACCATTATTTTGCTTGAGACCAGGAAGGGCACTATACAACTTATATTTTAAGTGCTTTTGTCTTGTCCTAGGATTGAACCTGAGGCCTCTCATACCCACAGCCAATGCTCTACCAATTTTCTACATAGTCTGGTCAGATGACTTCTATGTCATCTTGTAACTCATCTGACTCAATTGGCCTTTATTGCTTGGGTTCAAATATAGATCAAGGTGAAAACATTCCTGTGAAAATGTCCTCCCTTACTGACCTGGTTGTACTTGGACAATTGTATAGGTTCTTTCTGTACACAAAATAGCTATTAAGTTGCTATATTGAATATAACTTTGTCACTGTCTTAATTATATCTAAAAGATGAAAAAAAGGAGACAGGGCAACCTCGGCGTAGTGGCTGACCTCCGGTGTGCCAGTAGTTCTCCTCGGACATTTGTCTGGGGTTTCCCTTCATCATCCTCCATCAGAAATACCTGAACGTCACTACAATAATCATAATTTGTGCCTGCGATGTATTTTAAAAACAACAACAAAACAACAAAACAACAGCTGCTTCCCCTTTAAAACCCTGTATTGTTGAATTCATTTTCTTTGTTTTGATGTAACAATTTAAATAAGAACCAGTGTGCTGGACCTGGTAGGGCAGTTGGTTCAGCTCAAAGTACAAGAGGCTCTGGGTTCAGATAAGGTTGCAACATACCAAAGTCATAAACATGGTAATGATGTAGCTGCTTTTATAATGCTCAAACAAATATAAGGACTGGTTGACCTGGTGTCAGGATATTGTGACCAGTTGTGGTATTGTGCCAGGTGTACACAACATGCTATTTACAGTGAAGCCATCAATTTATATGATTCAAGAGGACACCTTCTCCAGAACTCAGTCAGTAGATAACAATTGTTTATGGGATGATAATCATAGCGGTTTGGAAAACATAATAAAACTAAGTCAGATTTACTCCTTTCATCTGACGTCCTGATTCTGATTTGTTTTCTGGTTTCAGAATAAAGGCTATGCCATAGGAAACATCCCTGAGCTAGCAAGGGCCCATAATAGCCATGCTAGGTAAGAGTGGATAAAGAAAACATTGTTATCCTTTTTTGTAAATAATGCATGTATCTTCCACAATTGGGAGCTAGGCATAAAACCATTATTGTATTGCTGCAAGCATTTACAAACTACTACAAAAAACACAATATCTCGAGGGGACAAAAGTTGTAACCGCTAAAGCTTTCCAGCTTGCAAGGTATGTTTCAGGAGTAAGAAGCAGCAGTCTATTTGTCTGATTTAGAAACTGTCTTAGTCTGATTAAAATAAAATTATACATGAAAGGCTTTGTAATAAGACGTGTAGTTTTAACCATTATCCTGTGACAGGGACTATTTTTCACTCAATGTGACTATTTGCACTTTATTTCAATGTTCACATAATCTTTTTTCCCATAGTAGACTGGAACTGCCCCATTTTGTCAATAGTCAACTTGTTGTGTGTTTCAGCTGTTGCCATCAATGGTGCAACAGAAAGTAAAAGCCAGCAACACGTTTTAAAACACATTTTTTTTAATTAAATAAACAAGTTACAAATTATAACAATATACAGTTTAACCTCGTTATGTTGAAAGGACTTTAACTTAAGAAAACTTTGCATCATAGAATTTACTTTATCCTACATTTTTTAAATGGGGTGCATTGTTTCTATTGTCAACACCATTTTTTTTAAAGTGAATATCAGTCTTTGTAGGTACTAAGCACCCACCTGAGTACATCTAGATTATTTTAAGCTAAAAAATAAAGTGTTTTTTTTCTAATCATCTTTGAACAAATAGGATTAAACTAATATTTACATTTATTTCTGTTGACTGAGCCAAACCTCACAATAAAAGTTCCTTTTATTGCATTACAGACAAGAACCCTCTCATCTGCCAGAGAAGCAGCAGGGGATGACAGTGCGGCGAATGGAAGCCTTCCACTTTGTCAGCTATGTACCAATCCAGGGACATCTCTTTGAGCTAGATGGTCTCAAACCATATCCTATAGACCATGGTATGTGGCACTTAAAGGTGGTATTCAACAGTTTGGAGCTATATATTTTCATTAAAATCTTGTTGTTCCCTGATCAGATCTCGCAAAGTTCTATTTATTGATGTCCTACACCTGTCTGCAAAGTGTACCATAACGCCACAATCGTCATTACAAAAAAATATTTCCTATCGGAGCCACGCTGCACAGTTAGCTTTTTTTAACTAAGAAAACCATGTGACTACAACTGTTTTAGCTCATCCATGTCATTGGCTGTGGCATTGATGTCTATTTTTACCAGAAATCCAAATCGTTCTTATTTATAGATTTAAAAAGTATGAACATTTTAAGTGTTGATTAACAACACAAGTTTTACTGCCCCAAAATTGAAAATCTGTAGCACCATGGGGATTCATATACATGTGATTTTGCTTACTAAAAACTCTATTAATTATTTAACAATATTGATCCACCACTATGCCATATGGTTCTGTTAAACTTCATATATTACCGTATATATCTGTTTTTGTATACTCATATTTTGCGCATGCAAACTGAGTTAAATAAAGTTATCTTGACCTGACTTGGTTACAATCAGATGAAAATACAAGAGTTATGCCCCTTTTATTTTAATATCAAACGTTGACATAAGAAATATAAGAACAGCGAGCATGGTGGAGGTTGTGGTTAGCTCATGGCTTGTTGTTTTGGACAATTATGTCACAATGAATGGTGAAACTGTATTATGTTTGCTGTATGTGAAAACCTAATAAATAAAGGGGTGTTTGTTGGTATATGAAAATTCTTGAATGGAATTGTATACGAAATGCTCTGGTCTCCGTAGCCTTTCACCACATGCATTCAAGTTCATGTTGATGAAAATAAAAATTTAATGTAGGTCTTCCAGGTAACCTGTTGTTTGTTTGTGGCCCATAACGATCTAATTGTGTTTTCAATGTAAACATCAAAACAAGCCAATCATTAAATATCCTTTTTCTTAAATTGTCTGATTCTCAAATTTTAAATCTCACCTTGAATGTTCAAGGGATCTATACTCCTAGTGACTCCAACAAAAACTGTACAATTTACCACCATTTATAATATTTAAAGTTTAGGGCAATTTTTGTTAATGATATTGTGACTATTCAAATTGGAAGTTAATTGCAATATAATATCACCATCCACATTCTTTGTTATATGTAATAACTTATATATTACAGGACCATGGGATCCCACTGAAGACTGGACAGAGAAGTTCCGAAGAGTAATATCTGAAAGACTAGGCATGGCTACAGGAGGGTGAGTGAGGAGGTTAAACCTCAATTGGAGCATCTCAACCCTTTTTTTTTTAAAGAAAACAGCAACAGATTATTTAGACATTATATTATATATCACAGTTGAGTATAAGGCTCAGGAAATATATTGATTAAAGTAGTTTTAATTCTATCCAATATGTTTTGCATTTATTGAGGCAAGCCTTAATATCACTTGTAAATCCCCTTGCCACTTGCCACATCTAACCTTTTTTTATTAGAAATAAAGGATTATTTTGATAGAAATGGCCACATAACTTAGGTTGGGTTGTAAAGGACACCATGACATTTTTTGTATGTCTCAGTCATGTTTTTAATTAATCATAATTTTTTTAACAGTTTAACATTGTTATTTTGTGCATTCTTTTGGTAGGTTAGGGTAGTAATACTCTGCAGATAGCAGTGTTTTATCCATCATTTGTTACTATTTTTATGCTCCCTACATTTAAAAAATGGTGAAGGGGCATTTAGTTTCCCCTTTCTGCCGTTCTCTGTATGTCTATTGAATCTTTTGTTTCAAATTGATTACTTTTGAGATAAAAGATTTAACTAATATTTGATTTGTAAGGATATGATATCAAACTACAAGTCAGGTTAGATTTTAGTTAGTACCTAGTATAAGCAGAGTAATGGCCCTTTGTTAAGATACTTTAAACCAAAGGGTAAAGGGCATCTGTCATACATACACAATTTCTAGTCAAGTGCATGTTTGACTTTGCCCCAACAGCAAAGTTCATTTGGCTGTTGGTGTAGGAAGAAAAACAGAATGTAATGCAGGCTATTTTTGCGGTATCTTTTTTTTTTTTAATAGAACACTAACAGTGAAACATAAATGTTGGAATATTTAACATTGTTATAATGTATAATTTTCATAAATTTTCTATTTGGTAATATTACTAATGATGATCTAAAAATAGCTTTATGACATCAGCTTATGTCAAAATGTCTACAATGTCTGCAATGTCAAAATGTCATAAAAATATATAGTTGTTTACTTTGCTACAAAAAAAGTATTGATGAACCATGGGAATAATAATGATAATGATAATATTAAAAAAAAATAATGATGATAAATAATGATAATATTAATAATAATAATAATAATAATAATAATAATAATAATAATAATAATAATAATAATAATAATATTTTCATGTGTTAAACAAATTTAGTGAGCCTTATCATGATATTCGATTCAACCTGATGGCTGTGGTACCCGATAAAGTGAGTTTGTACGAACACAAGCTAAGTACGCTGCGGACAAACAGACACATTGTCCTAGAGGCTCTTCATCAGGTATGTACACTGGATGGTTGATGTTAAAAGTCCTTTAATCATATGGACATTTAAACATATATTTTATTGACATTCAAAGGGAGATGTTGTTTCTTGTTAGAAAATTATGATACACTTTCATGGTTCTCTAGTAAATGTAACTTTTTAGTATAAAATTCTTTTTATGTTCTTTTAATAACTATTGCTCTTATAACTTCCTTCTATCTGATAACAGCCATGTATAACATTGTATAGTGTCATTTAACCTTTCTATAAAGAAATATTTCTTAAACTTTGGTAAATCAGCATTCTTATTTTTTAACTTGATTAAGTTTGTTTTGGCATTGAAGTTTTTTTTATGTTAATATAACAATTGTGCAAAATTACAGCCCAATATAAACTCCGTATTATTTATAACCATGATTAGGAAAAACCGGGATTGTGGAATGCATGAATGAAAAGAAACACCTAACAAACTGAAGTTTTAGTGGCCCATTGTTACATCTGGTCACAAGTTGGTCTTTAGTATTACTATAAGATCTATATACAGTCATAGGTTATGAACAGTAACATTTACATATGGTATCTTTTTATTATCTGGACAATATTTTTATTAACAGCTCAGTACAAAGAGCACTTTAATAAAAGTCCAAGTAAGTTCGCTAGTTGGTCAGGCATTTAATCTTAACCAGTCTCTGGAAAAAATATTAAATTTATAAGTATGTTAAAAAGTAACAATAATATTATATTAGGGTGAAGGTATCCAGCAGGGATGGCCACTTGTTGCTTTATATTGTTGATCTTCTTCACGGATAACATTCTTTGGGATGTTGTTTATTACACTTCATAATTTTCATACTTGCTAATTTCTCATATTGCTGTTATAACTTAAAATAAATGTTGTGAGTGAAATTAAAAGGAATTGTAGTATAATGAAGTATGTAGAGGAACAAAAGTTTGCAAACAATAGAATGTATAAAAGTTTGTTCCTTTGTAAACAAAATTTAAAAATTATTTACCACTAGTAAAGTTTGACTTTCTTAGCTTATATTTTTTTTTTTTTTTTACTGTTGGAAGTAAAAATGGTCAGCCTAATTTTTGAAGAGAAAATAGCTGTTTTTAAAATTTTTCTTCTTTTAAGCAATTGCCAAATAACTACAGGAGACATTAGCTTAGTAAAGATTAATTTATAATTTTGGGTTAACCACAATTAGGTGAATGCCTTTATTTATTATTGTCTACATTATCAAAGATGAGTTATTATGTGATAAATTTATTTCATTTCAAGCTGCTTGGCGATCAAGAGAAGGTACCAAGCTTTTGTGATGTGCTGTAATTATAGTTGTGTTTATATACCATGCTCCATTTGCTGCAACATTTCTCACTGATGATTTTGTTCAAGCTCTCACTTCAATTTCCAGAAAATTCTATTTCCAATTTTCAAAATGGAAAAAATGTTTTAGTTATCTCCCTTGTTCGCAGGTATTTTCAAATACTTTAAATAAGAAACATATTTTTTTTTTATTTGCATATTTTTTTAGAAAAGCGCTCAACCTTTTTGATATTTTTTTCTCTCAATCAATAAACTTTCATTTCATGCGCATGCTTCAGTCAGTGGAAATGTTTTCTGCAGTAACTATATACCAAATACCTACTCACAAGGGAGGTAAGCGTGTATTTTTTTTAATTGTTAAAGAAAAGTCCCTTTACATAGGAAACAATGCAATACTGAGACAAAATGTTAAAATTTCTAATTGTTAAACATATTATCATGAATAGATTGTTTATATTTTTTTTTTACAATGATGGGGTTTTCAACACCCTTAAGTAAAAACTGAACAGTCAAAATGTGAGCTTTAGCAAAATCCCAACTTAGAAATTGTTCCACAAGTGAGGCCATTTATCACAAGGAAATGTTTGTAGCTTTACAGACTGTTTCACACAAAAATAATGTTTTTTCCTTGAATCTAATAAGTAATTTCAGATAGATTCTAGGAAAAGAACACTTTTTATCCAAGCCTGAAATGTTAAAGGCCTAGGCAGACAGTTTTAATTCAGATCAACCTCCATCACCTGATGCCTGCTATCTGGATCTGCAATGTTCTTACTCTAAAGTCTTCTGCAATACATAAAACTACTTTATTTTAAGCAAATAACTAAAAGTCATATGCTGTAATTAAAAAATGTTACAGGTTTATGTTAGTTTTAGCCATGCAGTGAAATATATGGTGCCTTTAAATAAATAACTCACAAAATATTGTTGATAGCTGTAACTTTCAAACTAATTTTGCTTCTCTGTTCAGGCATCATTGCCCAATATGGCCCAAGTTCTTGTGACTTGTAACTCTACCCTTCTGTTGTTCCTTATTTTTTTTTTATGTTATTTGAAAGTACATGTAGTATGTTATATCTTTTATTATTCTCCTTTTTTGCTTAGCTTTTTTTGATGAAAAAAAGAGAGAATTTTAGTGATCCTCAAGGGCTGCCGTTTGCCAAGTGATAAAGATGTTGACTTGTAATTTCTCTGACTGCTCAACCTTTTACTGCATGGGTTCGAGTCCTGGTCCATGTGAAGGACTTATTGTAGGAAGATCTTCCTGCAGGCCTGTGACATGCCACTGGTTCTACTCAGGCATTTGTCTTTAGTCTTCCTTTACCAAAATAGAATGGACATTGCTATAATGAACATAGTAATGTTGCTTTGTTGTTTCAAAAAACAAAGACAAAAACAAAAAGATCTTCTGATAATGTGCACATTTTCAGTTCTAGATTATTCTTGCAATTCCTAGCTGTGGTATGTTTCTGCTTAAATATTTATGCAGAAGTGTGACGCTTTTTATTATCTATTATTTTGAGTTAAAAAACACCCTTTTTTATTTTTTACTGATATTAAATGGTTGTTTTCTTTCACATTTTCGGAGTGTTAGTAGTATCATTGATGCCTTTGTTTCACTGATTCTGTCTGGTAAAAAAATCAACAACTATGCATGTACTTTTTTTCTTAAATTTGAAGTATATTGCTTAATAAGTGTCACAATTATATGTAGGGGTTTTGTTTAAGAAAGAAATTTGCAAAGTAACTAAAAATGTCAAATCATGATATAGTAAATAAATACATTTTTTAATATTTTTGTTTGTTGTTACTGGTTGGATATGGTGTCCATATGTTTTACATTTTTGATTTAACAATTAGATTTTTTTTACTTATAGCCTTAGAAGGTATTTCAATACTTGTTAATTAGCAATTAGTACAAATGTTTAATCTGCATTGGATAGAATTTACATGTCTTTACAATTAATATTTCGAAGATGTCTTCAATCAGTCTTATCTTACATGTATTAAACATTTGTGATCTGAAGAGTTTTTTCCTGTCAATTTGATTATTATATGTTCTTTGGACGTTTTTCAAATGTTGTATATTACATGTGTTATATTTTTTTCCAGATGGTCCGAGCTTCCAATCCTAATATCACTGTAGCAGAAAAGGAAAAATGTATTGCAGCTGTAAAGAAGCATGGTGTTGACACTGGTGCTATGACGATAAATGACTTACCACTTCCAAGTATTAAAACTGAGCCTTCTTCTAGTCTAAGTATGGGCAAGTTTGAGTCCCAAACTTTACAAACTGCCACGTCAACACAGAAAAGCGTCGCAGAAGTCAAGCATTCTGAGAAGTTAGAGGTGAAGGAAATGAAAGTGAAAGTAGAAATTCCCATGGAGGTGGATGAAGTTGCCGTGACAACCACATCCTCTACTCAGCCTATGGCAGTAACTGTGGCATCTAGTACTGGTTCTACCCAGACTCCAAGCCAGATAGAGACTGTTTCTAGTGTGGTCAGCTGTGCTGCCAGTTCTATGACAAAATCAGAGTCAAATTTGTCTATACCTGTGGTGACTGTAGCTTCGAGTGAGAGCGGGGCTAGTACAACATTGCTTGCCGGGTCGGATGGACAGACGGATGTGACACAGCCACTGACGATTGAGACAAAGTTCTCTGTTTCCCCTGGGCCGAGCAGCGAGAGCACAGATACGGCATCAGAAGTAGGCAGCTGTTTCAGCTCTCCCAGTAGTAGCACCTTTGGAAACTCTGCCCAGAATAGTCCAAATGTCTCATGTGGGGAGAAAGGTTGGTTGGTTGTGCATACTGGTTAGTGATGCATTTCTACACTTTCAGGAATTGTTCAAGTTCTTTTACAGTTTTGTCTCATTTTCTTACACTAAATGGTGTCCTGTTAGATGTTTGGTGATTGAGATATTTAATTTTTACCTATGGTTATGGTAACTGGGTCGATCTGGGTAAAACCTTTAGATGGAAATGAGTACACATTATAATATGTGAAAAAAAAAGATGATGTTTACATTTGATTTTATACATTTATTTCAGAAAGAGAACTCAGTTGTTTTATTAGATTTAAATCACAGTAAAAAAGGAAAAAACAACAACACATATGTTTCGAATTCTTTGGGTAATCTTGTACACTTTAATGTTTCTTAATTTTGACATCTATGTAATTTGACCAAATAAACATAAACTTAAAAACTAGTACATCTATCTTGAATATTAACTGAAATATTTTGTCAACATGTTACGCATTTTTCTCCAGCTAATAAGCTAACAGTATGATAAACTGCTGAAGTGGATAAAATGCTGATTCCAATTTCTCTGCTGGCAAGAAAATTGTAATGGGAATTGTATTATGGTAATCATATTCTAAAATTTCAGTGGATGGATCTACTTTTTGATTTCTCACCCCAGGGTTCCCACAGAACCGGGAAATCGGGAAAAAGCTGGGAATTCGAAAATAAACACTCCCGGTCGGGAAAAGACCTTAAATTTGACATGATATGGAAAAAAACAGGAAATTACCGGGAAAACTGTTAGTGCATTTTAATAATCATAAGGCATTTTAACTGAATCTGATTTAAAAAATCAGAGTATTTGTTGGCATACATTTGTAAACTCCCATAAATATTTACCGCAAAACTCTTGAATGTTCACATTCATAGACCTTGAAAATGGACAAAATACCTGGAAAAAACCTGGAAAAGACCTTGAAATTTTCCCTTCAGAAATTGTGGGAACCCTGTCACCCATACTTGGGATGTTATTGAATGTGACGAACAAAAGCAAAAACAGCACAAGGTCACAGTAAAATGTTTATGTTGCAGTGTAAGGAATAAGTTGACCGTATGGAACTACCCAGACTGACTATTTGCAGTTACATGTATAATTCAGACAATTCAATGCATCCAGTGTGAATGTGCCAGTTTAAACTCTTGACTTAAGTTAAAAATAAAGCATTAGAAATGTCTTTCTTGATAAGGGCTATTATTTTTTCATATAAAGTCAACTGCTAGTTCAAACAGGCATTGTTTTAAATTTTTATGTTGAACAATGACATCTTTAATCATTTTCTCCAATGTCAGCATCAGAATACGATGTCAATGAAAAATTTAAAGTAAAATTCAATAGGGTCACTTAAAAATTTTGTTACAAGTGATTCTTTGAATTTTCATCGACTGTTTTCTAGATTTTCCATCTAAGAATGGTAGATGGAGCAGTGTATAGGCTACATTACTAAGTGTGATGCTACATGTTTTGTATTCTTTACTTCCACAGACAGCCCAAACAGTGTCACTGACGGTAACACAACTGTTAAGTCGAAGACCAAGTTTAGTAGTCAGCAAGGCTTCAGACCGAAGGTACCTTACACTTCTAACAATACATCATTGTATTAAATTCAGACTGGCACCTGTGGTTAAAGTTAGCAGCATTGTGTAGTTACGAAAGCCTGGTTGGTGCAAGACCTTTTATGGTGCTCTTAGAGTTGATTTGTGGTGCACCGTTGATTCTACTCAGACATTTGTCTCCATTCATTAAAGCTAAGTGTTGAAGGAGGCAGAAGTCATTTGTTTTTCACTTTGTCAAGGAACAAGCCTTTTCATGTATTTTGAGTTTGATACTTGCACTCCAACTTTCTTGATGAGCATTAATATTAAGGGGTTCTCTTGTCTGAAGAATTAAATTATTATGCGCTGTTGGCATTACTATTGCATGGACTAACTTAAATATGGATAATGGCTATGTTATAAGGTGCAGAAGTGCAGTGTAAATGAACATTACTAGCTTATATAGAATTACCCCTCCCCTTGGTTGATGTTATAAGAGGATGACCCATCTGTTATTTATCATATTTCAGGATCTTATCGCCCTTTTTAAGAATGTTGAGAATGAGATTAAAGTCTGTGAGACCAAACTGCAGGATGAACAAGAGAAGATAAAGAAATATAAGGTAGGTTAAATAATAAGTGTCTTAAAATGAACTTTTTATAATTCATTCATTTAAACCAGACCTGGAAGCGCAATCAGTAGAGCATCGGCTCCAGGTACGGGAGGCTCGGGTTTGGTCCCAGGCTGCAACATACTTTCCAGTTGTTAAAAATGGTAGTTGTATACCTCCCTTGCTAAGCAAAGCAAATTTAAGGGTAGTTCCATGACTGGTTGGCCCGGTGTCAGGATAATGTGACTGGTCGTGGTGTCATGCCAGGTGTTCATGGCATTCTATACACAGTGAAGGCAGCACTTTTTCTGCTTCAAATGAACACTGTCTCCAGATAAGTGAAATACTGTTGGTGGGACGATAAACCCAATTAGCACAAACATTCTTAGACAAGCATTATTGCAGCTTGAAAGCAATTGTACATGCAAGAGGCATACATAGCTGAATCTAGTTAATAATTTGTTTTAGAAATATAAATAAGGTTCCTCATTACTGCATCTTCTATTAGGGAAATAGCCTCTATTAATAGAAAAAAAGGCTTGCTATAAGTAGATTAAAGATAAGATTTACAAAAAAAACCCATAAAACTATTTTTTAACCAGTTTAAAACATTCATTGGTTTTAAACACGGTAACATATTTTAAATTATTCAAAAAACATGTTGCATTAAATTACAGCAATGATATCAGGAGAGTTTATACCAAAACAATGTAATGCAATCATTTATAAGGAAACAAATATATAATTATATATTTTTATAGTCAACAAGAATGCTACAAGCGAACATAAGCTGCAAATAAAATAAGACAATGCATATATATTACTATGTTGTTGTATTTTCTTCTTTTATAAGGCTGATTTTGCTGTGGAGAATGATAAGCCATTCATTCTTACAATATCTTTCTTCAAAATTCCTTTATGTTTTATTGTCAAAATGTTGTCTATGTCTCATTTAGTCTTGCTTTTTCACATCTAAGGATCTATGTGTGTGTCCTTTTATATAGCATTTGGATATGATATGCATTTTTTGACCATTTTAAAAGCTATTCAAGTCTACCTATTAAGAAGATATTCAGTGTTTCCTGACAACGTTTAATTTTTATGTCATTCTGGAGGTGACAGGTGGGCCCACTCAATATTTGCAACTTTCTTGTGCATTGAATTCTGGAGGTGACAGGTGGGCCCGCTCAATATTTGCAACTTTCTCATGCATTGAGTTCTGGAGGTGACAGGTGGGCCCGCTCAATATTTGCAACTTTCTCATGCATTGAGTTCTGGAGGTGACAGGTGGGCCCACTCAATATTTGCAACTTTCTCATGCATTGAATTCTGGAGGTGACAGGTGGGCCCGCTCAATATTTGTAACTTTCTCATGCATTGAGTTCTGGAGGTGACAGGTGGCCCCCCTCAATATTTGCAACTTTCTCAGGCATTGAGTTCTGGAGCTGACAGGTGGGCCCGCTCAATATTTGCAACTTTCTCATGCATTGAAGTCTGGAGGTGACAGGTGGGCCCGCTCAATATTTGCAACTTTCTCATGCATTGAGTTCTGGAGGTGACAGGTGGGCCCGCTCAATATTTGCAACTTTCTCATGCATTGAGTTCTGGAGGTGACAGGTGGGCCCCCTCATTATTTGCAACTTTCTCATGCATTGAATTATGGAGGTGACAGGTAGGCCCACTCAATATTTGCAACTTTCTCATGCATTGAATTCTGGAGGTGACAGGTGGGCCCGCTCAATATTTGCAACTTTCTCATGCATTGAGTTCTGGAGGTGAAAGGTGGCCCCCCTCATTATTTACAACTTTCTCATGCATTGAAGTCTGGAGGTGACAGGTGGGCCCCCTCAATATTTGCAACTTTCTCATGCATTGAGTTCTGGAGGTGACAGGTGGCCCCCTTCAATATTTGCAACTTTCTAATGCATTGAAGTCTGGAGGTGACAGGTGGGCCCCCTCATTATTTGCAACTTTCTCATGCATTGAATTATGGAGCTGACAGGTGGGCTTCCTCATTATTTGCAACTTTCTCATGCATTGAATTCTGGAGGTGACAGGTGGGCCCGCTCAATATTTGCAACTTTCTCATGCATTGAGTTCTGGAGGTGACAGGTGGGCCCACTCAATATTTGCAACTTTCTCATGCATTGAGTTCTGGATGAGACAGGTGTCCCCCCTCAATATTTGCAACTTTCTCATGCATTGAAGTCTGGAGGTAACAGGTGGGCCCCCTCATTATTTGTAACTTTCTCATGCATTGAAGTCTGGAGGTGACAGGTGGGCCCCCTCAATATTTGCAACTTTCTCATGCATTGAATTCTGGAGGTGACAGGTGGGCCCGCTCATTATTTGTAACTTTCTCATGCATTGAGTTCTGGAGGTGACAGGTGGGCCCGCTCAATATTTGTAACTTTCTCATGCATTGAATTCTGGAGGTGACAGGTGGGCCCGCTCAATATTTGCAACTTTCTCATGCATTGAAGTCTGGAGGTGACAGGTGGGCCCCCTCATTATTTACAACTTTCTCATGCATTGAAAAAAATAATGTTCTTACTGTGCTGATCATAAAGCCAATGAAAAATATTATTTTTTTCACTTCCATTTCTGGTGTTTATGTTACAGAATGTTATAGATTGACTAATGCTAGGCAGTGATCTGACCTTAGGGACTAAACTTTAAATAAACCATCTCATATGCAGTCCTTTCTTAGTTTAAAGGGGAAATTACTCATCAAGTTACATTTTTTTTATTACCTCCGTTATGGGTAAGTATTTGATATCAACAGTATTCATACTGCGGTTATATTTTAGAATAATCCACCTTTATAGCTATTGAAAAAAAGCTTCTGAATACAACATTTACCCTAGTTCATATTTTGTTGCATAAAATAGTAATGAAAAATATGAAAATATTAAAACAAACAGAAAAGCACCAACTACAATTACATGTCAGTGTTGGGTCATGTCTGATATATTAATATATGCATATAGGAGGTCGCCAATACATTTCTTTAAAAATGAAAATACCAAATACCAGCACTTGTATTCATGTTCAAGATAAAAAATTTCCACCATATTCTCTTGATTGAAACATATTACTTTTTTATCCTCAAGATCAGAGCGTTACTTTTTATCCTCAAGATCAGAGCGTGCAAAGAATCTACAAGTGAATCTATAAACTGGTCAGTAATCGGAAAATATTATCAATATTCTGCAGTGAAATCTGTACTGCTAGTTTCTGATCCAGTCAAAGTAGGTAAGTTGAACCAATCAGAACTTAGACCACCCTTTATATTTTTTTTTCAGATTGACGACTGTCGCCGCAGCCACAACTATGACCAGTTCCTCTGCACGTTCCTGTCCATGCTGGCAGAACAAGGTCACTTAGCAGAGCTGGTACAGCAGCATAGCTTAGTCAAGAAAAGGGTTCCCGGCCATATTGGCAAACTGTCCAAAATAAATCAGAATGACAAACGCAAGCGGCCAAAACCTAAACGAAGGCGATGAATATTATGTGTGTATAATATATAAAATGTTAAATTCAAAACAAACATGAATATATTGTAAAGTGCAGTGAAATGAGTTGATGTAAATTTTTGAAGAACTGTCAAGATATTGTTAAGTGCAATTGAATGGGAATATATTGTAAAATGCTAGTGAATGGGTTATAAAAGGTTTAATTTTAAGGAAACAGGAGGATATAGTGAAGTGCTTTTTATTTGGCCATAAAAAAATGAATAAATATATTGTACAGTGCAGTATGTCAAGTAAGAAAAGGTTTGCTGTAGAAGTGAAAGTATACTTTGCTGGGATGTGTGAATTAACAATGTAATGCAGGTGACCAAACAGAGGGTTGTGAAAATGTTTAGTGCAATAACATAGAACATGTATTGTTCAAGTTATGGTAAATACCATATTTATTCTAATAGAAGCGCCTGGGTGCCAAACAAAACACGACGGGAGAACGTCTATTTGGACACACTTTTCTCAATACACCAACATCCATCTTTTATTGCATTATAAGCGGTAACCACAAACTCAATGAATCACTTAACTGTGCGAGCTGAAAGACATCGTTTTTTCATACAGTTACATTCCTTCAATCTGTGCCATACTGCAAGGCTTTATGACATGTATGGCAGCTAGCAGTTTACACCGTTGATCTTGACTGAATTTTTCAACATCTTCACCAAAATCTGAGCTTGCAATGTGCATACTTGACTTTTCATATCTTGTCTATGTTAGAGTAGAGAGTGGTAAACAAAGATACATGTATCAAGTTGACTCAAATATTGATTCTAACAACTTGCTGTAGCTGCTCCTCTTGTCTGCCACTTCAAAGTGGCCTTGCTAACCAGAGCATGTCAAGTGTATCTTTCATCTTCCTTTTTACTACATAATCCTTTCATGCACTGCTGAGACATCATGGTGTCGTTTGGCAGATTGCAAAATTTTCTGGCATCGCTATAATTGAGCCTTTAATTAGTTCTGAATGCTTGCTGAGGCATAACACTTATCAAGAGCTTCCGCAGTACACAACTTTAAATGAAAACTTTTATCGAGGCGTTAATTCCTTGCAAGTTTTAAATATAGAGTAATTAAACTAAAATAAATAAAATAACCAGGGTTATCCCCCAATGATCCGCGTTCTTCACTACTATTGTTAATAAATGTAGCTACTTACGTCTTTGTTACAATCCACTTACTTTGGAAAGACAATAATCATTTGAAGTTTAGTATTCAAATATTTATGAGGTATGGACAGAAATTTTTTATTACATGTCTTTGCATAAGAAATCATTGTTTATTGTAAATACTAAATTATTATGGTTTTTATGGTGTATTTCTCTGTGACCTGACAAGTCACTTTTATTGCAAAATATCTTTTTTTTTTTTTTTTAAAACGCAAGGGTGCTACAAAATGGGCAGGTGCCTCAATTAGAACAAATATGGTACTTTGAAATTTTGAAAACATGCAGGGTTAAAAAGCAAACAAACTGAAACTAAACAAACAGAATTGTATAAAAAGTGACAACATTGTCATGTTCATTATTAAAAATTACCACAGAAAACTTAAAACTCTGAATATCTTTTTGATATATATTTTTTTTTAGTCAGCATGTTTTATATTTTTGCTGTTAAAATAATCAAACATAACCAAAATGAATGGTTTTTTAATTCACATAAATATTGATTCTTCTTTTACCACAAACCGTTGAATTACATACAATAAGGCAATTATACGAAGGTCAGATGATATTTAGAAGTTTTATTGTTCTTGCCAAAATCAAGCTTTACCTATTGTTAATGTTAAAATTAAGAAAAAATGTATTGCATGTTGTGCTTTATGTGGCCTGGACACACTTGTTGGAGTTACGATTGTTTTTAAACTTTTACAAAAAACGGTGAAACAAATGATGAATGGTAGATATCTTATTATTGTGATTACTAAATATGCGAATATAGTATCCACCCAGGTTGACCAGTGACTTTCCATGAAGTAGGGCAAAAGTAGGGATTTTGCAGCTGAAAGTATGGATAGAAGGGCTATTTTCTTACCGTTGCTCTGAAAAATCAGGTAAAGAACACCACTCACTGAACAGCAAAAATAAAGACACAGTACTTCAGGCTATTGTTCTTGTGCTTTGATGAACTTTACAGAATGTCTGCTGTATAGCCAACTATCCACCTCTGTCATATAAGAATAATGTCCATGAAGTGATCTGTGGGCCTCCATCAATGATACAACCTTAAATATACTAACATATACAATGTAAAAGCAAATAGATGTTATGACTTTTTGAAAGTCATGACAAAAAGACTTGTTTAAAATGTTTTTTTTATGATTTGACAGCTTGACGTAGAGAAAAGTAGGGATTTTAGGGCTGTTTTTAAAAAAAAGTAGGGCCCTGGTCAAAAAAGTAGGGCCCGCTGGTCAGCCTGTCCATCACATAATTTTTGTTATTGATAGTTTGGAAGAAATATGTATAAGATGGTACTCAAACTATTTTGTAATCTTCTTTAACTGAAGAGCCTTGTCCATACTAGGATAAAGGGGTGTATGATTGGTTTAGCAAATTGTTGTTTAATCATAAATTTTGGTGTTTTTATGATAGTTTTTTTTTTGTTAAGTAAATTCCTTTTTAATTTCATACATTTTATTATTTATGATGTTTCTTTTTGATTGATAACTGCAGTTATTTTGTTAATGTTGTATGCATGGTAGATTAGCATGCTAATGTAAATAGGAAAACCACATGTTTGATCATAACACATGGTTTCTACAATTATTTACAGTCATTGTTTAATTTTAACAAGTTCCATATTTTTCAAGCTTTATTCTTTGGCGCTATTAACTTATACATATCTCAATTGAATACAATATTAAAATTGTCAATTTTAAATTTATTTTTTCCACTAAATATTTTGATTTGTAAGATAAATGCAATTAACTGGTAATGAAACAGAGTGGATATTTTAGCCAAAAGAATCTTATTTTGCTTGTAAATTATTTATCTATGCCTGCACAAATGTTTTGATATGTGTATATATTTTAGGCATACTCAGAATGGTGTACTTATTAATCCATCGTGACTTAATTAGGAATAAAAATGTAGTGTCACAAGCCACTTGCCTGTTAGTCTTATACCTACACTTGAAGATATTTTTTTTAGCATTATATTTACAGCTGCTTTTATTTATCCCAGACCATTTGTGTTGTAATCAAGATATATTGTGTTCAAACTATTCATTGTCCATATCTTTTTTACAAGTTCATGCAACCTTTTTTTGACTATTGTACCCTTTGTGTTCATTTTCTTTATAGATTTTCTGTTTTATATGAAATAGTTGTGATCTCATTGTGCGATTATTTCTAGATAGGCAAGTTATCCGGTATATAAGATTTCCTGAATTTGTTAATTTACAATTTCTTCCAAAGGTTTACTTCGCATTTGACACAATTATGGTAATGTGACATCCAGCTAATTATAGATGAAGGAAGACCCTGGACCTCTGCTATGGTAGAACAACCAGCACACTGCAGGTCAGCTAGAAGACATCCCCAAATAACTTTCCTTGCGCCAGTTGGAACTTGGAACCCACCCTGTGAGGGTCTTAAGAATTTTAAGTCCGAGACTTAAATCCTCAGCTAAGAGTCCATATCTTAAACGATTGTTTAGTTTATTTTTTTTTAAAGGATGTTTGAATCATATCGATTTGACTTAGGGTGTCATGATTATCAAAGTTTTACGTTAAATTTAACTATGTTCAGCACCGTATGACCTATAAAGTGTCGATGTGCCGTAAAACCCAAAAAACAATGATTATCAAAGTTGAATAAAATGTTCTGAATTCAAACTTGAAAGGTAGCCAATTTGGGTTGCGTACATTAAGAAACAAAGTTCTGAGGTAAATTTCTTAACACTGATAGGTTAATACTTTGAAATAAAGTATATAGAAATGCGAAGCTCTAAAAGACATACGTATGGTATTTTGTAAACAGGTTTTTGTTTTAGAAGCATGCTATTTATTATAAAAGAAAGAAAATTCCACTAGTTTTTTTAGAAATGTAACAAAATTTTAACTTTGGGTTATGATTAGGGGCAATTGAGAGATGCGTCTAAGAACTGTATTCATATTTGTACACAAGTCTTAAAATCTTTCCTTTATCAATGATAACTGCCAATTTTCACTACAATTTGAAGAAACTAACCAATTGTCTTAACATTTATGCTGTAGGTACCCTGTCTTTTTTTAACATTAAATAAATTCCATATATTAATAGTTGTTACTTGTCTAAAGCTAAACCTTCATCTCAAAATATTTAAGTGCTATGAATTTTAATATTTACCCAATTTCTTCTGCCAGTAAATCCAGTTTCTAAAATCTAACTTGACTTGGTGAAATTTTTTCAGAAACTTGTTAAGTTTAAATGTTCAAGTACAAGTTATTTGTGCTGAAAGCATTGTCTAAATAAAATTTATAAATTTTAATATTTTTCTCTTTTTTTTTTCTCCCCTAGAAAATCTTGAATACATGTGCTTATAATCCAGTTCTGAAAATCATATTTGCTCCCAATTCTTTTTCAGCGGCATTTTTGTTTAGATTACTTAAAGGGTCTATATAATGATGTATAGTTGTTTTACTTTATGGTGTAATGATTATCATCTTGCCATTTTATAAATTTTAGGAAAGTCAGTAACATTTTCTTATAAGCCTTGTTTGTTATTTTTGAGTTTTTCTTCAAATATCCTGCTTGTGATGTCACAATGTCATTTTTTTTTCAATTGTGACATGGGCCCTTTCCGTACATCAACTGACAATTTTTGCACTGCCATTGGGTAAAAATATTTTCAACTAAGTAAATTGAATATTCTGTTCCATGGAAACACATCCAGGGTTACTAGATCTTCCTGGGTTGTGCAGTAAGTAGCGCCAGTCTCAAATGCAGAAGCGAAGCCATCATACTTGCCATTAACAAGAGCTATAGCAGGACAGCGCTTGACCAATCAAGTATTCAATAGAATGTTAAGCTTGATAGAACTGCCACCAATACATTTATGATGAATGTACTTCATATTTTCTAAATACCAGCATGCATATACACGCAATATATTTCTGAGCCAAACCAAGGCAATATTTCTCTCAAATTTAACCTTGAAGTAGATAACATCAAGAAATAAAGTATGTATTTTGCTAAAAATGTGCTTTTATACCAATTTCAAGGAAAATGTTTTCAATCCAAAGAACAATTAGCACCTTTTTTACCACATGTTGGGGTTCGAAATTAGCAAGTCTGAATGATACAAAAATGATAATCAATAACAACGCATTTACAATTTATAAAGCTGGTACATTATGCCAGTTAATTTCTAATTTAACATATTCTGTTAATCAGGGCACCATTCTAATGAGCCAGTTTCACAATGTCACATAACTCTAATTATTATAGTAAAAAAGGAGAAAAAAACATGAAAAACTTTAAGAAGATCAATGTCCTGTTAAGGCAGCAAATAATAGCATCGGCAAGCACCGCATCTGTTGCTATCCGAAACGAAGTGTTCCCCAAAATCAAGGAAGTGTCAACAGACCAAAGCACAGCAGGGTTGAAGGGGGGTCTGTAGCCTAATGAGTAGCAAATGCACCTCAGGAAGGAGCCGACTGTCACATATGTCTCTATAAGCCCTCATAAGACTGTACACGACAGATATTGCTTTGTAAATGAGTGAAATAAAAAAGGCAGTTGGATGAACCAAATATTTGATCGTTGTTTGTTTTGTTTGACATATATAATATGGTTTAAGTTTTTCCCAATTTTGTCTAAAAACAATGCAACAATTCATAATTCCGGGGGGTCTGGTCAAGTTTTCAAAATAGTAAGAAAAACCCATGTTTAAAAACAACATTTTACCCACTAAACAACAGTATTTTTGTCCAAGTCTGGGATTAAAGCAGCAATAAAGTAAGCGCTAATTACTGAACATTTTATTTAAAACTATTGACACATGGGGTGGACAGATTGCAGTAAAGAACACATGAAGTCTGAACAGTAAAAGAAATGCTTCACATACAAGCCAATACACAGCTTTATTCACTAATAAAAACAATTATCATCAAATGACATCTTGAACATGCTCATACAATTATCTACATATTGCTTTATTTTGTTTACAATGAACCAAATTTGACTTAAGAACATGTATTTTTTGCATGTTCATGACCATTTCCCCCCATATTTGACCATTTTTATAGATGCAAACAAAATTCTCCACACACAACATGTCACATGCTTTTTTACACCAGGTAGAAGTATGTTTGATAAAAAGGAAGAACAACATGTATTAGCTCAATCAACAATGAATTCAAGCATCTTTCAAGACAATGTTATTATCTTGAACAAGCTGTGCTGCTGAAGAAGAGTGATGATGGTGACAGCTATCCGTCAGGAAATGGATAGCGAACAGATGACGAATAGGTCATTTCTTCCCCGACTTCTTTATTCCTCCACCCACTAAAATGTAAAATAACAAGAAATTGATCAAATGACAGTCAAGCACTATTTAACTTTTAATATGGAATATTAAGAACACAAGTAATCATAAAATGAGACTAGATTGTATATTGATTTCAGTTGAATTTTTATTTAAATAAAGTAACATAAAAATGTGTTTATTATAAACAAACTTTTATGTTTACTATATTTTAATAAAAATTTAACTGGAAATCAATATACAATCTAAAGATAATCTGCTTTTGTTTTCATATACTGTAAATGTATTTTAAGTATTGGTTCACTTTTATATTATACACCTAATTTTAAAAAGCTTAAGTCTTATCAATTATTATTAATCATGGAAACAGTGAAGAGGTTATGTAGTATTTGCTGTCATCAAAGCAAAGAGGGTTGAAATCCATGTGATAAGGAGAGATGGGTTCAATAAATATTTTCTGGGTCACTGGTTGCCCCTACTTTAACAATGCTACTGACTCTGCCCCTACTTTAACAATGCTACTGACTTTACCCCTACTTTAACAATGTAATGCCCCTACTTTAATGCTGACTTTGCCCCTACTTTAACAGTGCTGACTGACCTTTACCTTACCCCTACTTTAACAATGCTATGCTACTGCACTACTTTGCCCCTACTTTAACAATGCTATGACTTTGCCCCTACTTTAACCAATGCTTACTGACTTTGGCCCTCCTTACTTTAAAAATGCTATTGACTTTGCCCCTACTTTAACAATGCTATGACTTTGCTCCTACTTTAACATGCTTACTGACTTTGCCCCTACTTTAAAATGCTATTGACTTTGCCCTACTTAACATGCTATTGTTATTACTTTGCCCTTACTTTAACATGCTATTGACTTGCCCTACTTTAACACTACTCTGGCCCTATAACAATGCTATTGACTTGCCCTACTTTAACATGCTAACTGACTTTGCCCTACTTTAACAATGCTATGACTTTGCCCCTACTTTATCAATGCTATTGACTTTGCCCCTACTTTAACAATACTATGACTTTGTCCCTACTTTAACAATGCTATTGACTTTGCCCCTACTTTAACAATGCTATTGACTTTGCCCCTAAATTAACAATGCTATTGACTTTGCCCCCACTTTAACAATGCTACTGACTTTGCCCCTACTTTAACAATGCTACTAATTTTGCCCCTACTTTAACAATGCTATTGACTTTGCCCCTACTTTAACAATGCTATTGACTTTGCCCCTACTTTAACAATGCTATTGACTTTGCCCCTACTTTAACAATGCTATGACTTTGTCCCTACTTTAACAATGCTATTGACTTTGCCCCTACTTTAACAATGTTATTGACTTTGCCCCTAATTTAACAATGCTATGACTTTGCCCCTACTTTAACAATGCTGTTGACTTTGCCCCTTCTTTAACAATGCTATGACTTTGCCTCTACTTTAACAATGCTATGACTTTGCCCCTACTTTAACAATGCTTCTGACTTTGCCTCTACTTTAACAATGCTACTGACTTTGCCCCTATTTTAACAATGCTTCTGACTTTGCCTCTACTTTAACAATGCTACTGACTTTGCCTCTACTTTAACAATGCTACTGACTTTGTCTCTACTTTAACAATGCTATGACTTTGCCCCTACTTTAACAATGCTTCTGACTTTGCCCCTACTTTAACAATGCTACTGACTTTGCCTCTACTTTAACAATGCTACTGACTTTGCCCCTACTTTAACTATGCTATTGACTTTGCCCCTACTTTAACAATGCTATTGTTATTGACTTTGCCCCTACTTTAACAATGCTATTGTTATTGACTTTGCCCCTACTTTAACTATGCTATTGACTTTGCCCCTACTTTAACAATGCTATTGTTATTGACTTTGCCCCTACTTTAACAATGCTATTGACTTTGCCCCTAATTTAACAATGCTATTGACTTTGCCCCTACTTTAACAATGCTATTGACTTTGCCCCTTCTTTAACAATGCTATGACTTTGTCTCTACTTTAACAATGCTATGACTTTGCCCCTACTTTAACAATGCTTCTGACTTTGCCTCTACTTTAACAATGCTACTGACTTTGCCTCTATTTTAACAATGCTTCTGACTTTGCCTCTACTTTAACAATGCTACTGACTTTGCCTCTACTTTAACAATGCTACTGACTTTGCCTCTACTTTAACAATGCTATGACTTTGCCCCTACTTTAACAATGCTTCTGACTTTGCCCCTACTTTAACAATGCTACTGACTTTGCCCCTACTTTAACAATGCTATTGACTTTGCCTCTACTTTAACAATGCTATGACTTTGCCCCTACTTTAACAATGCTACTGACTTTGCCTCTACTTTAACAATGCTACTGACTTTGCCTCTATTTTAACAATGGTTCTGACTTTGCCTCTACTTTAACAATGCTACTGACTTTGCCTCTACTTTAACAATGCTACTGACTTTGTCTACTTTAACAATGCTATGACTTTGCCCCTACTTTAACAATGCTTCTGACTTTGCCCCTACTTTAACAATGCTACTGACTTTGCCCCTACTTTAACAATGCTATTGACTTTGCCCCTAATTTAACAATGCTATGACTTTGCCTCTACTTTAACAATGCTACTGACTTTGTCTCTATTTTAACAATGCTATGACTTTGCCCCTACTTTAACAATGCTTCTGACTTTGCCCCTACTTTAACAATGCTACTGACTTTGCCTCTACTTTAACAATGCTACTGACTTTGCCCCTACTTTAACTATGCTATTGACTTTGCCCCTACTTTAACAATGCTATTGTTATTGACTTTGCCTCTACTTTAACAATGCTATTGTTATTGACTTTGCCCCTACTTTAACTATGCTATTAACTTTGCCCCTACTTTAACAATGCTATTGTTATTGACTTTGCCCCTACTTTAACAATGCTATTGACTTTGCCCCTACTTTAACAATGCTATGACTTTGTGTCCCTACTTTAACAATGCTATTGACTTTGTTCCTACTTTAACAATGCTATGACTTTGTCCCTACTTTAACAATGCTTCTGACTTTGCCTCTACTTTAACAATGCTACTGACTTTGCCTCTATTTTAACAATGCTTCTGACTTTGCCTCTACTTTAACAATGCTACTGACTTTGCCTCTACTTTAACAATGCTATGACTTTTTCCTACTTTAACAATGCTTCTGACTTTGCCCCTACTTTAACAATGTTACTGACTTTGCCCCTACTTTAACAATGCTATTGACTTTGTCCCTAATTTAACAATGCTATGACTTTGCCCCTACTTTAACAATGCTTTTGACTTTGCCCCTTCTTTAACAATGCTATGACTTTGCCATACTTTAACAATGCTATGACTTTGTCCCTACTTTAACAATGCTTCTGACTTTGCCTCTACTTTAACAATGCTACTGACTTTGCCTCTATTTTAACAATGCTTCTGACTTTGCCTCTACTTTAACAATGCTACTGACTTTGCCTCTACTTTAACAATGCTACTGACTTTGTCTCTATTTTAACAATGCTATGACTTTGCCCCTACTTTAACAATGCTTCTGACTTTGCCCCTACTTTAACAATGCTACTGACTTTGCCTCTACTTTAACAATGCTACTGACTTTGCCCCTACTTTAACTATGCTATTGACTTTGCCCCTACTTTAACAATGCTATTGTTATTGACTTTGCCTCTACTTTAACAATGCTATTGTTATTGACTTTGCCCCTACTTTAACTATGCTATTAACTTTGCCCCTACTTTAACAATGCTATTGTTATTGACTTTGCCCCTACTTTAACAATGCTATTGACTTTGCCCCTACTTTAACAATGCTATGACTTTGTGTCCCTACTTTAACAATGCTATTGACTTTGTTCCTACTTTAACAATGCTATGACTTTGTCCCTACTTTAACATTGCTACTGACTTTGCCCCTACTTTAACAATGCTTCTGACTTTGCCCCTACTTTAACAATGCTATGACTTTGCCCCTACTTTAACAATGCTTCTGACTTTGCCCCTACTTTAACAATGCTATGACTTTGCCCCTACTTTAACAATGCTATTGACTGTTATAATTTTATTCTATTGTACATACAGAGTGGTCCTTTTTTGCCAGATGCTTCTGCCTTGGCCTTCTCTAAAGCTTTCTGTTGTTCCCTCTGCTTCTGTTTAAATTCTACCTCTTCCTGAAACAAAAAAAAACAATAATAATAATAATAACAAAAATAAATGCAACAAAAATAAAAAGTAAAAATAAAATAAGTACATCAGAGATCTGCTGAGGACATGCTTATGCGCCATTTGTGCTTAAAAAATGAAAACGGTACATAAAAATGTCCATTGATGGGCTCATAAAACAGCACAGTCTGATAACGGTGATTGAATAGCTTAACAAAGAGAATACACCAAAAACATTAACAACACCCACTTCAGAATAAACCGTTTACCTATTATATAAATGGATTATTTATATTGACTGTATGAAAGAGAATGTAGTGTCATGTTTTTGTATATCAAACATACAGAAGAAACCAGTTTACAAAAAAACCCCAAACAACTTAGATGAACAAGCTTCTGCACCGAATTCATGCTTGGCCCAACAAAATTTCAAAATGGCCCTATATTATGAAGGGTAGTGGACCTAGGGCCCAGTATTTCAAACCTCTAGGCAGATAACTGTAACAATAAAAGCAACCATTATGCTTGTGTAAATAATTTACCAATCTTCGGGACAAGACAACAAGTAAATTGGTCCATAAAATGGACACAAAAGTAAAAATCGATATTTAAAATTTTTAATATAACTGTTGCATTGATGAAAATTTTGCCATTTTTTTGTTTATTAAAATATATGTAAAGCATGTAATAAAATGTAAATCATAAATAAAACTACAAAAAAAACAACAGATGCAACTTATGGAGCCATTGATAATTCACCTCATCCAGTTCCCTCGACTCTTTCTTAGGAGCTTTAAGAGGTTTTTTCTTGCCACCTGAAATATACAAAAGTATGAATATAGGACATTTTAAATTACAACATTGGCTCCAAGGTTTTGGTAGAAGCTTGTTTCTGAAGAATATTTTAACTGTATTTCTACCATCATCATAGACTAATTGTTTAATGTTGTGAACATTCAGTCAACTGCTTATTCAATAGATAGATTCCATATGATGTCATATCCACTGATAAGATGGTTTAAGGCAGCCATCTTTGAAGGCAGAAGTGTATGCAGGCCAAATCTAGAAATATGTGCTGTTATTAAACTCACCACTGTTTTTATTTTTCAGCATATTTTACTGAATTTTATATAAAATTTAACAGCTTTGATGAAGTTTTTGAAATATCAAAACTACATTTCGATAGTTTAAAAGGTAAAAAAAAAAATACAACCAAAAAAGATACACTGTTCATTTTGTTTAAGGATGAGCCAATAATTTTATGTGTATTAATTCTTTGTGTTTTTATCAATTTTATTGTATTCTAAAAATATGAATTTCAAGAGCTTTCCAATGTTGTACAGCTTTTTGGACCACAAATGAAGAAATTACAAGAAAATAAAATTTAAACTTCTATACAATTCATCTAAAAAACCCTTGAAGTTGCCATCTTTCTGCCAAGATAAGGGATCTTCACTGATGTGGAAACTATTTATTGCTAAAATGAAAAAAAGTCTGTTAAGTGACCACTTCTTATGAAAATAGAAAATAATCGGGGAGATTCATTTAATGTAACCTTTTCCACCTTTTGTGTAACACAATACAAAATATATTGACTCCTTTTTAAGTCTCAACATGTATCCCAATACCAAGATATAGGACTCATGCAAACAAATGTACGGATAGGTTTTTGGTGAATTGGGTTTTAATTAAGTTGTTTTCTGGTCTCTTCCAGGCTTAATTTTAAAGCATTGTCACATTTTTTTTTATTTGGGAAGGCATTATTAACAAAAATACAATGGATATTTTCACAGTCGTTTGCTAGGCAGATACAATATTATTTTTCAGATCCCTGTAATTTAAAAGGGTACATGGAGCCTGTCACTGCAAAGATCCAGTCAAAAAAATATGTTGCACATCAATCTCTCATCTCATGACATTTCTATTAACAACTTCACCTAGAAAATAAATTTATCAGGTTTTCATCGAGTTGGGGATGGGGTGGGGGAATATTTTTGTCGAAGACAAAAGGGTGACATCACAGAGGAAATACATAATTGATCTTGATAGCTACGCCAGATATTTCAATGCAAAATTTTAGCCACTAAAAATTTAAGGGGTGACCTAACTTAGTACAAGAAATAACTGAATGGAAAAAAAAGGTTGCCAGCAACAATAAGTTTTACGCTCAAATTAACTCTGTCTACTTTAACAATTTTCTCTAGGTAATATGCTACGACCGATTCTTAATGAACATAACTTTGTTTATTTAAATCACGTTAATAATTCTTTAAGAATCCCTCATATAATCCGGTTTTAGTCAAACGCCGGCAACGCCAAATCATTGCCAATGGTGAATTTTTAAAGCGTATAAATGTTGTTGATAGCTTAGAGTTATTCATAAATTTGCATGATTTTATTGTTATAAAACAGATTTATTTACATACCTTCTCTTCCAGACATTTTGTACTAATTGTCGGCTGAAGTCGTTATAAAGGCGCAATACTGATCAAAACAACAAATCCAGCTGAAACCGCCAAGCCTGTCGCATGGAGTTTCCGGTTGTGCAATTTTGTTGTGTAAAATGCGGACATGGGCAAGAGACCACGGAAAATTATTACGGATAATCAGTTTGTTTAATTTTTGTTTCCAAAGGAAATGATTTTCGTATTATTTTTGCTTCCAACGGGTTTTTTCTTATTTAAAGAATTTTCCTGAAAATAAAATACTAAAAGGTCATACGCATGCATTTTTAGGCCTAGATATTATTTTTACATCTGAACTTTCTCTGGGGCCGAAGTGGGAGATTTTCACTTGCAAAGTGAGAGATATTTTATTTCATATAAACAAAAAAGGAAGTTATCATTTTCCAAGTAGGGAGATTTCTGGAAATTTATAAAACATCTCTAATTCTCAAATAAATTTGAACCTTAAAAGTTGGAGTCCCTCCAAAAGTGGGAGAGTTCACGACCTAATCCGTACTAAGTGCGACAACCACTGTCTTCAGCCTTTAATGTGCTAATGCAACCACTATATTCACTAATACCGACAATGAAGGCGATTTTTAACAAGGGTTATCCTTAATAGTTCAGAAAATATTGATACCATTGTTCTTATATGTATAATTTGTAAAAGATAGGCCCACTATGAAACCAGCATTAGATGAAAATGACGTGTCTTAATGAAAAAAAATAAAATAAAATTAAGTTTTAAAGAATATATTTAATAATATCAGAACAAATTCTACGCCTTTTAAATGGGATTTGCTTTCTTTAAGAGTAAATATGTACAGTTTATAAAAATAATACACTTTTGCGAAAAAAACACACCAAAATCGAAGCGTCTTCATTTCTGTGACCACTTACGAGGCCTATATTTGTAGGCTACTGCGTATAAATATAACATATTGTACTTTATTCTTTTTTTGAAATCTTTATTATGAACATTATATACTAGTTTACACATAAAACATAAGTTTTGAAACATCATTTATTCGGTAATTTAGAAAATAAAGTTAAAAAATTAAAGTTTTTAACGTTATAATTAAATAAACATTTACGGGACGGTGCTGTTTTTCGATATTGTACAGACATTGTGATGCCAATCAAAATCAAGCATAACTGTTTACATTTGTGTTGTGCGACAAAGTGCTATAGCTTTCAATTTTCTACCATGTGCTACACAACTGCAATACAGTTGAACACGTGAAATAAAACCATTTACGAGACACTATTTACGAGCCAAGATTTTTTTAAGTGACCTAATGACACTTTCTTTTTTTTTTTATTGACATGTGTTTCTGTTACAAGACGTCATATGAAAGATTCCATTCAGGCGCGTATCTGGGTCGTTTTTGAAGTTACGCACAATTACAAGGGAAATAACCTTTGTAGTAATACTTTTGATTATATTCGGTTCTTTTCTAATGAATAACAGGTAAAATGCGGACATGCGAGAAAAATATGAACGACTAAAATCCTGTCGTGTAAAAGTTTAATCATTTTAAAACCTTTTCAACTTTAATGGTGTGGTAATAAGATTTTATAACATAGAAACTACGGAAATAAGATATATCATTCCTAACCCGGTGTAGGCATCGACTTTCATAGTGTTTTTGGTACTTTCAGAGTTTCAATTTTTTCGAACGCAAGTTACGCACGTGCGTAAAGTGCGTAATTTGGCAGAAACGCGCCTGATTCCATTGACGTATACAGTGTTTTTGCGCTATTTTTTCCACCTTAAGACACCAACAACAAAACACTGTTGGGTAAGTACTTTTCAATTGCCAAAAAACTTGTATTTCATAGTGTGAATTTATAATTTTGGATTTGTATCTATGATATGTATACAATAAATATGATATAACAAACACATATAAAGAGGAAAAGCAGTTATGGGTAATACTTATAAGCCAAAATCCCGCCTATGGTCAGATCCCGTAACTGGTTGGAGCTAATTGATTCGATGTTAATTAGATCTATGGCATGTAAGTGTCATAATAATGATAGATAATAATAATAATAATAATAATAATAATAATAATAATAATAATAATAATAATAATAATAATAATAATAAATAGTATAATAATAATAACAATAATAATAATAATAATAATAATAATAATAATAATAATAATAATAATAATAATAATAATAATAATAATATTTATCTGTTTCTAATTATAGATTGGCGAAGTCTAAAGCACAGAGAATGAAGGAATATCGAGCAAGAAAGAAAGAAGAATTAGGAGATGAATGGCTGAGGCGGGAGAATCAAAGAGTTAATAGTTATTTTGTGCCCTTGTCAGAGTTAAGTCAGGAGAAGCAAATGCACAAAAGAAGACTTAAACAAATGCACTGTGAAACATATAAAAAAGACGCAAGTCCTCTGCAGCTGAACCAAGTATAACCGTCCAAGAGACAGGACGAAGTAGCTATCACAAAGGCCAAGAAGACGAAAATGGAATGAGCAGTACATCTACCTCAATTGATCAACACACACCATTAACAGTAAAGATGATTTTTAGTGCATTACGTGGGCGGAAGAGGGTGTCCAGGGCACTAGCAAAACAATACAGGAAGAACAAATCGCTCGAAGATGACAACGAATCGTAAATGAGAAAATAGAACACAACGCAAAAAGCTTAACAGATTCGAACACAAACAGAAAAATGCCCCGTTGACACCTAGAAGCAAGTCAGACAAGTTGTTAAGAGATTCTGGTCTTGATCGAATAAGCGTACCTGGAATCAGACAAAAGGTGCTACTTGCAGAATGTTTAAGCGCAGAGATTAAGGATGCAACGAATGCTAATGACCAGAGTGTTTTGAAGAGAATAGTCTCTGGTAAAGTTATTAAGAATTACAAGCTTAAGAAAACGCTTTCCCTCAACACGTCTCTTGATCGTAGAAAGCTAAACAACGGTTCAAAATCTGTGTCAGACATTAAGAAACGCACGCGAAACGCGCTGATACGGTATGATCACCAGTGAAAAACAATAGTCCTATCTAGATATGACAATTCACGATTGCTTCCAGGAAAGGCCGATGCACTAAAAGTAGGGAAGGATAAAGTTCAGAAGCGAGTTCTGAATGACTTTATGTATAACTTACACATGAAGTTTCTTGCTGAGTCAACTTACAAAGTGTCGCGAACAACATTCTACGACAAGAAACCGAGATCGATTGCCCATGTAAACTTCTCGTCACAAAGCGTGTGCTTATGCCAGAAACATCAAAACTTTGCTCTTAAACTTAGGTGTTTGAAGAACTTCAAAGTCACAACAGTTACAAGCCCTGATAAATTCATTGACACAAACAACACAGAGCAAGAAACGTAACAAGTTCTGAACAATTTTCAGGAGACTACTGTTCGCTACCAAGAGTGGAGAAGAGTGAAGCTGAAATATGGCAAACAAAAGATGAGGGTGGTTGACCTCGAATTGCCATTAAAAGAGTTCAAGACAATGACGATAAAGACATACACAGAGTTTACTAATCACATTCACAAGGTTGTACAACAGTACAAAGGCGTTAAGGTTATGAAAGAGAAGTTGCTTGCAAAACACGCTTTAGTCCAAATGGATTTTAGTGAAATTTATTGTTGTCAGAACATAGAAGAGGTACAAATCGCATATTGGAATTCCACTGCAGTGACACTTCACCCAACAGTTATATACAGGAAGAATGAAAGTGGGCAACTTGAGCACAAAAGCGTTGTATTTGTCTCTGAAGTACTCCAACACAACGCAGCTATGGTTCTTGCTATCACAGAAAAAGTTGTCAACTTATCTAAGACATTTGTAAATGACCTAAAGGCCATTCACCTTTGGACAGATTTGCCGACATCCAAAAATCGGAATAAGACAGTTTTCAATTTTATAAGTACTTTAGAACAGTCACATGGAGTAGCTGGGTCTTGGCAATACTTCTAATCGGGCCATGGCAAGAGGCCACGTGAAGGCATTTGTGGCACTACCAAACGCAATGCAGACAATGCTATAAAACAAGGTAAGACTGTCATACAAGATGCCGATGATTTCTTCAAATGGGCATGTAGCACTGACAGTCAAATTGAGTACAAGAAAATAGAACAAGAAGAATTTGACCAAAGTCAAAACAACGTAGAGAAGGAAAAGGCAAACATCAAGGCAATAAAAGGCAGGATGAAGATGCACAGCGTTGTTGCTGTTCGGCCTAGAAACGTGAGAACGAGGGAAACAACATGTGTTTGTGATAACTGTTTCCAAGAAAACGGTTTCTGTGACAACACCCCATGCTTATGGACACTTCATTCAAAGCGAGACAACAAACACAGACCCAAATAAATGTGAAAACCAAGATGTTGATGATACTGAAATAGAAGGTGATTTTGAAAACAGAGATAGTGTTGAAAGTAGAGCAAAACAGCAAATGGAAACAGATAACATAAGTGAAAGCGAATGTGTTGTTATTGTGTACAATGCAAAATGCTACATAGGCTAGGTTACCGAATTAGACGATGAAGATAATGAGGTTGAGGTGTCTTGTATGGAAGAGTGCGGAAAAGTTCATGGTCACGAAACATTGATAAAATATGGCTTAATAGGAAAGAAATTTTAAAAGTTATCGATGCTCCTACACCAACTGGCAGAACAAAACGGATCTTTAGTGTTGACGATGACACAGCTGCATTCATGCGGGGAGTTGGTTATACTTCATAATAACCATTTACATGACAAATGATTGAAGAAGAGTTGTTGTAAATAAGGTCAAGACATTTAGAACGTTTTCTATGAATAGCATTTCTTTAAATATTTGGCACTTTAGGACAAAATATTGAATACCTATTTAAAACATTCATGCTATTTATTTAGCCGTGTAAATCATGTTTTGTTTATTGTTGCTTTTTGCTATTTCTGCCACATTTCATTTTTCAGCATAGCAAATGTTTCAAATAATTGATAAAACTGCACTTACTTGTATTTTTGTACAATCAGACATATACTTTCAATATGTTGGACAGTATATTTGCATATGTATGTGTGTGTATACCTAACAATTTACGGGACAAAACCAAACCATTTATGGGACATTGTTTGTACGCATTCAAACATTTTACCTTACAGAGTTATATTGTTAACGACAGTTTTCATCATTTATCATACTATTTTTTACCACTCTAGATTCTTTGTTGATATAAGTCTATGATTATTGTTAAGTTATTAAAATTCCAAATAGGAATAATGAAAATAATGTGTTCGTTTATTTGACATTGTTAATCTTTGATTTGCGCTACTGAGTTAGAAAATCGTTGATATATGTTACACTAAATTGATTCATGTACACTAATACCTAACTGTGCGGAACATAACATTTAAAAATATATTTGGTCATGAAAAGTCGTTTTCTTGGTGCATTACCCTTTCCATACTGGTTTTACAAGTTGCGATAAGAAACACATGGTTATCATTTTCCGAAGCAGTTTAGATTTAAGTCACTGAGATATGTGAGAATCTTTATTTGTACCCAAATAGCAATTATTCAGAACTTCATTTTTTCGTAACATGCATGCACCAGTGTGGCTAATTAGGTGGATTGAGTCTCACATGTATTATTATTACCAACTTTACCCTTGTACTTAGACAGCACATGTCAAGGGATATTGGTCTAAAACAGTACATAGGTGTGTAAGGAAGAATGCGGGGTTGGTGGTGGTGGGTGGGTGGTGGTGGTGGGGGTAATCAACGATCACCTTAAACGCAAGTTTTCCCTCAAAATTGGGGTTATTTACCCTTATATATTAAGCAAAAGCCTAACTTAAATTTATTGAAAATAGCCTCCTTTAGACTACCCCGAACTGCCCACCTTGCCACAGATAACACCACTCTGTGAAATCACAGCTGGACATTTAATCAGTTTATTACACACAAAAGTGTTACAGGGGAAGTGTCGTAAAACAATTAGTCACACTTGATGTGCATGAGCTTTTTTCCACTGCCATATTGATCCGAAACGCTCTAATCTCCACCACTTTCCTGACAACATTTTCCATTCATTATCATTTTCTATTTTCACACATTAAATCTGTCCTAAAATAAGAAAAAGCCACGTATTGTTGATCTATGATGATTTTTTCAACTAAATTTCTTGTACTGGAAAAGCATGTTGTTTGCTTTGTGTGATTTTTATTTCCTCATATTGATATGTAGAATATCAATTTTATCTTACCATTACTCAGACATTAAATATATAAAGCTCGGTGTAATACCGTTTGCTACCGTTTGCTTTATCAAACACCAGTGTGATATAAATGTCACGCGCATCCGGATGGACTTCTTTCTACATGCACAAATTCCATGCCCCACTTGGATCGTCAAATCGTATATAACTATATATGAATAGTAGTCATTACAGGTATCGCGGTAATCGAAAATTTCCCGTATATATATGCATACGAAGCACATAGTTATTTTGGTTATAGAAAAGAGAAATTAGTAAGCTTTTTGTGACAAAATTAATTACAGCAGTACCAGCGAAGACCATCCTACAGTTTAAGATTAAAAGGGCCGCAACAACTTGTGATAAAAATAAAATAGTTGTGAAGGATTAAAATCCCCTAGTTTTTCTTTAGACATATCATACGACGTTACATGTGGTTAAAATACACGTCACCTATCTGTGTCAGTTTGTAAACAGGTGCTTACAAGCAACAGAACTTAGTGTTATTCATATAAAAAAACAAAGGAGTACATGTACAATTTATAGTTGAGATAGTTCGATGACAGGATGCGCAAATGAATATAGTTTTTAGGTCGCAGAAATTGGTCTAAAAACTAAAATGAGTCTCCATTCGATAATCCTTGAAATCTAAATATGTTGACTTTGTACCCCTCCCATCCATGGTTTAGTTTGTTTTTGATGATACGGTGATACATCTACTATGAAGTTTTAGTGACATTGGCTACAAGTAAGTTAAACTTTATTTACGTTTCTTACGGACCTTGTTTTATGAAGTACTAGTATAAATATGACTTTTGTTGTTAAGCGCGTATGAAAACAAAGCACACACCCTTAAACGCGAACTCCAGATATCGACGTCAGACCAGATAACCCGGATGATATAGCGTAATCTCAAAAGTAAGCGGGCACGCGGTTTTCTTAGTTTAAAAATAGCTAACTATACATTGTGGCTCGGTTAGGAATTACTGCTTGTTTAAATGACAAGTGGAGTGTAATGCATCACATTTGACATGGATGAAGGACATCAATAACCAACATTCCGCTAGATCTTTTCAAGCGACAAAAACATATTTGGTCGTTTGAAAAAAATGACCCACACTGTTGGATACCACCTTTAAGTATTCCTTTAAGTAGATATTTGCATAAGAAAGTACTAAAGATGCAGTATGAATATGCCTTGAGTATAAGGATTTTTTTTCAATTAGGGAAAGGAATACGAGTTAAGGAAATTGGCAAGTTAAGGGAATACTTAAAATGCTTCGTGAACACGACCAAACGTGCATAACTCTATATGTTTTACATATTAAGAGGGTATATTTTCACTGGCAACTAACAAAAGGCTTGGGGGCTAGTAAGAAATGCAAGCGGTGATGGGGGTGTTGGTGGGGGCAGTCATTGTTCGCAGTTAAGTTAACTAATTGTAAATGTGAAATAAAATGTAGAAAATTCAGTAATTTGCATTCGAGGTTGAACAATAGCACAATGACCTAATACAATCTACCATTGATGCAAAGGACAAAGGTGTTCACATTCAAGCTAAATGCAAAGTAAGAACAAATCTGTGATGAGTAACAAAAAGAGCAAACCCGACAGTTACATCCTTGGAACGGTCAGTCGGCAATATGGACCATTTTTTTTAATGTAAGCATTCCTTAGATCTACTCGTCAGAATTAAATTATAATGGTATACTATTTTTAAAAGACTATAAAATATTATAATATCGTTCAAATCTCGTCCATTAAACCCATTCACGATTTTCCTTTTGGTGGCATACGTTACGCAATCTGAAATGCACGTGGCCTCTAACGATGTGATTGCTATGTAATTTTTACTTCTTGTGGCAGAGGTTACTGTGATTGAAACCTCTGACCTCTGACGTGTAGATTGAAACTTACCATGTTGCTTTACTACACGACATGGAGACCGGGGTTTTGGACATGTAGACATTTACTCCACGTCAGAGGGTACGCGCCTTTCAGATCACAGTAACCTGCTATCTTTTGGGCTATTCCAGTTGAACTCATCGGATGTGTCGCTAAATTATAAACACAACGACAAAAGTAAGAGCGATACATTTTCTCCTTGTCAGACTCCTATTTTTATATTGAAAGAATCTGAACAGCATCAATAATGGAAAATACTAGTCTTTAATTTTTATGCCTACTATGTAATGAAGTACTACATTGACAAAAGGAATGCACCCCATTATGTGACCTTAATATTTTGTCAAATGCCTATGAAAAATCAAGCCAACTACAAATGTTACATCTTTTAACGAACATATAATTAAATTTGATCGGAACAAGGGTAGAATTTTCTACATCCTTCTTATTTTATCTAACTATTATTGACATAAAGGAAAATGTACATACGATAACTGTTAAGGGTTTGCCAAAGCAGTCCAGTACCATGAGTGGACGGCAATTATTTACATTGTTCGAATGGCTTTTGTTTTTTATTTGATATATGAAATCTTCCAATAAATATAGTTTTTAAATGTTTTTGTCACAGCATGCACTTAAGAATACCCACAGGAAGTGCGAGGTAGGAGCTTTGTAAACGTGTTTAAGCATCCAAGTTAGTCCTTTTGCGGATTGACCATACCAAGGTGGCAACTGTTGGAATTTTTCTGTTTGATGTCTTGAGATCCCGGCTTTTGTCATAGCATTGTCACTTTTGCATTTGACTGTGTCGATGAATACTTTTAACTGGCGCTTCTTCAAATTTAAAGTATGATGAGGTACTCATGTTGTCAAATTAAGGTATGACCTCTTGCATCAAATGCAGTGTTTAACAGCTTAGTAAGTAGCGAGAGAGCATACATGTTGAGTCTTTATTTTGACAGTTGTTCGTAAGTGTGTGGTCAGTAGGGCTAAATGTCTTTACACTTTTCTTCGTACATTTTATAAGTTCAGATTCTGTAACTGTAGATCGAGTTCAGTTTATCATTCGTTCTCTACTTTTAGGGATGACACATTTTAGCGATGATATAGGTCATAAAGTCAGTAACCGGTAAACCGTTTAAAATATTGACAGGTCAACATAAACTATATGCGTATAATATATTGGTATTTGCAGAATAATATAAGCCCATCTACTTATTTAGTAATTATTTGAGCTCCCCGTTGGCTTCGGTGACTCTAGAGAGACCATTTTCAAACAGCGTTGTGCAAAATATAAAAGGCCATTGCGACATAAGATACCAGTTGTCGATAGTTATAATATTTTATTTGACACAGAAAATAGAATAAGCTAATGAATGTAGCTAATAGTTGGTTTACCATTTGGTAAAAATCGGATCTTTCACGTAATATGAATTAATACACATGAACATAACTTCGTTCCTGTCCACTCTAATATACTTTGTGTTCAAGTCGAAAAGATACACAGACTAAAAAGCCAATCCTAAATAAAGGCTATACGTTCAGAAAGGAGAAAGACAGGAAGCCGGGTATAAGACACATATGCCGCGACGATGGGCTTTGTTTGGCAGTTTATAATGCAAGTTGAGGTCACATCCTGATACATTGGTATATCAATCATTTGATTATTTAAGCATCGGAAGTGTAGCAATTTAAATCACTCTACATAACAATATTTAAATGGCAATTGCGCGATGATACGTAATGTGTATATCTAATGTTTCTAGGTAATTTGACTCGAAAGTGATCGAATAGGTCTGTAGAAGTAATACTTGACGGACGTATAATATATTTTTTGGAAACAACTCCATTGGAAATTTAATTAACAAAAACCAGGACGCTTATACGTGTACATGTATATTAAACGAAGAATGTCGATTATAAAAACTCTATATATAACATAGAAGGAGTGAATTTTGTATGATTTTCCGATACGTGTGCACACTAAGGTTGCTTAACTATTTTCGAATGTTTGTACAGACTGCGTTTTAAGTAAAATTAGCAGCCATGCTTAAGGTATTGACACAATTTCTATCAATTCTAGTTCAAGCTTATACATTAAAACATGCGAATTCAGCAATACAAATTATGTTCATCATAAGTATTATACTTTGATTACATTATTGCACAGCACAACACCTTGCATTATACTGCGATATATCACACAGAACCAAAATCTATGACCCAGAAAGATATGATGTAATACAATGTCGCACGTCAGTAAGGTTGTCAAACACAGACTCTTGGTAGCAAGATAAAGGTTTAGTTAATTATGATCTAAACTTCAACGCACAGGCAGAAAACATCTCTTTTAATTTCAAGATCACGTTTGGAGGTGCTGGAAGGAACGAAATTGCAGCAAGGTGAACGTGGTGTTTTTGCATTAAAAGATGAGCTATATTTGTGCAAAAATGGTATTACATGTTTTATAAATAAAAAAGCCATTATAATTATTTCATTATAAGTGACAATGTTTAAAGCATTTACATATAACAAAGAAGTACTTATAATTATAAAACCATAAGCCCCAACAATTATATAGGAATTCCTAATGATTTACATAACAATAACGTGTAAAACATATGCATACATATCTGGCTAGTTAATCAAAATACAATTATATAGGAATTCCGAATGATTTACATAACAATAACGTGTAAAACATATACATACATATCTGGCTAGTTAATCAAAATACACAATACTATTTTATTTTCGACATATTTGAAGAAGAGGCATATAGAACCAAACTAAAGCATATACGAGTACAATCATATACTGTACAATTGTGAAACTACTCGACAAAGAAGGTGTTGATGATGTTTCAACATAATGAAACAGTTAATAAGAGACTGCATTTACAATTGATTGTGCAGGTGAGTAAATTAAAGTTTTATAAATGTATGCATTTAATGAATATTTCAAGTATGATACAACATGATATGATTAAAGGTGAATTGTGCAGGTAACCAATATGAAATGTGATTTTTGTTCAATTTACATTGTCATGCTGTCCCTATTCCAAACTAAAACATTTCTATGTTCAATTGATTATAAGTTAAAAAATCAGTAATCAGTACACAGAAAAGCGTATTGCATATCATTCAATGTCATTGACAACTTAATGCTATAACAATAATGAATGTGTACAGTGATGTTGAACATATATTTTTATGGAAACAGTTAATCACTACAGGCGCTATACGAATACGTTTGTTGTCATACATATATTTCAATAAATACATAATTACCACACATTTTGACTTTTTATATATTTCATATACATATAAACATATACTCAAAATTCGAATACAAAAAATGCAACTGTTAAAAAGGAAACGTCTGTGTTTAAATTATCCATTTTTTTTTGTTTTCAGACATTAAGAGTCTATTTCAAGAAGTCAATTACTTCTTGCATTTTTCGGTCGATTTCATGTTTTGTGCAGGTACCGTCAGAAGATAAATGGTCAAGGATCTGAAAAGGAGAAATAAGAATTATCTTAAAAAGCATGTTGTAGAAATTTCAGTTAAATGTTTCATTTCTTGTTTAGTAAATTGCATGTTGTCACACATTAAATTTCTAACTCACATCTAAACATAACTAGTTGTTCATGTATGTATATCTACAAACATGTATGCTTTATTTTCTCATCAGTGCTAAAATAAATATTTTAAGACAAAAGTATGACCAGGTCTTAAAAGTATTAAAACGTATACTAAAATTTGAAAAGGCACAAGACACATTTGTTCACACTCCAGTCAAATGTGAAGGTTTAAAAAGAAAAAAGAGGGAATACATTAGATTAAATAGAGCACACAAAAGTTACCGACATGGAACCTTAATTTAAAATTAACAAGTTTATTTTACACTTGTTAATAGCCAATTCGTTTTAATCCCCATCATGATAGGCAGAAACGCCATTAAGTGTTCACACAATAGGATAGTGGTGGCCCGGCTGACCTAGTTATACAGTACTATACTTATGGAAACATGTATCCTACAGTGGTAACCGACACAATTCAATCCGTTGCACACACTGTTTGCATTTGCCGTTGTCCGAGTCTTTCGATCAATATATAATATCGGAACTTTTTACCAAGTTATATGAGCATTGCAACATATACCAAAATTTGAAAAGGCACAGGACGAAGCTATTCATATGCAAAATCTGTGATGAGTCATTTAACAAAAAATGAAAACCAGACTGTTACCACCTTGGAATTCGAACCGACTGGGGTGCTTAAACCGGTTTTACAGAGCTCTAACCTCGCACTCCCTGAGGCGTTTCTCAAATGCAAGCAATGAAAAGAAAACCGATCATATTTTGAATTTGAATAATAAATGTCGAACCACAGACGTTTCTTTAATAAGATATGAAAAAAGTAGAGACGTCATTGAAAAATAATGTCCACATAGGATTTAGAAGAGAGAGAGAGAGAGAGAGAGAGAGAGAGAGAGAGAGAGAGAGAGAGAGAGAGAGAGAGAAAGAGAAGTATTATTTCTGTTAGAAGAACTAAACAACATTCTTGATTGTAAATGAAATTAACTTGTTGAATCAAGAAGAAAAATGACAAGAAAAGTGTAAATAGTTGTAGCATCCTGTTCATGTAGAGATGGAAATGAAGAAAAAAAGTCTAATGCCCATAAAATACACGTAACAATCTTTATAGTTTCATTAAATGGACATAGATTACATAGATGTGTCGCTTTGATATTCATCCAGTCAGCATTTGTAAGTAGGTCAAAAGTGAGGACAGCTACTCGGATGAAATACGCTTTGTTTTGCACAAAAATAAAACAAGCCATGTCAACATATGCATTTGAAAAAGCATTTTAACAGTTTATATAAATGGCAGAATATGGAAAACAAAACACAATGTAGAGCTGACACTTCAAAGGTTGCCTGTGAATACAATTAAGGCGTCTATTGTTTAGACTGAAGAATACTTGCACTTTAGGTAAAGTGACGGAAGTTTATTTTATCATGCGTTGGCAAGCTGCTCTCGCCTCCCTATGGTTTATTGAAAGAAATATATTGTTATTCGTGCATTGACACTATCTAGCCTGTGAGTTGAGTTTCATAATTGGTTGAAAAGAAAGTGTACAATGAAGATTTGTTCAAAGTATGATATCTTAAAGATAATCGAATTCGAAAAGAGTCTTTATAATAAAATTGAAAACATAATGATTGTTACGCAACCAATGTATTGAAAAAAAATCTTAAGCTACATGATGATATACCTGGTCAAGTTGTGGAGTCAGCTGGTCAAAGAATCTCTTAAGGTAAACCGTTTTGCTGAAACTCTGTTACAGCTGAAGATTGAACAAATTGGAATTATTTGGGTTTTCTGAAACTCATACGTTGCGTACACGTATTTGTTATTAGGTATTTATAAGTATTTATATTTGACAAAATAAACCCAACAAACCCACAATAAAACCTTACATAAATGTACATGTTTAATGACCTTTAGTAGATACTTAATAAATAGACACAGGAAATGCGAGGTTAGAGCTCTGTTTAACAGGTTTAAATACCACAGTCGGCCCTTTTGTCGACTGACAGTTCCAAGGCGGTACCTGATAGATTTGTTCTATATTATATTATGTCTCGTCCCAGTTTTGTTGAAAATTTAACATTGATTTGGCATGTTATCAATGAAAAAAGATTTAAACATTCAACAATAAAGAACACGTTCATCAATTTGGGACAGTTGTTAAAACAATCGTAGTTCTGGTTAATCAGCGATAATTTCACAATATGGACAACAAGAAAAGTGAAAGGACTGAAATATATACGTAAACGTAGGTACATTTATTATATCTCAGTTAACTGTCAAGTAAGGTGTAAATTTACATTTGTATGTCACGTCACCAAATAACTTGAAACATCTCAGGGTAACATGCCGAAACATTACCCTAATATAAGTCTAAATACTAAGGTTTCTTTGCTTCCTTATTACAAATAAGGCAAATAACGCCTCATCAGCTTTTTTTTAAAAATAAAGGCAATGAGCACTGCTTCTAAAATGCTAATCCTATAATTGTGTTACACCGTAGTCCTATTTTGAGCTATTTAAAATCCATCCAGTACTATTAAACTTAATGATGTCCGATCAACCTGAACATAATTTTAAACAAAAAAAAAAAGCTAGTATTCGCCCATCGGCAGATAGTCCTGGAAATAGGGATATTAACTTTTCCTAAGGGTTCTATTAGAATAACATTCGAGCTAATATTCCGATGTACGGCCATTTAAGAGATATATTTATACATGTTTGTGTGCAACTCACGTGCCGCATTCGCCGCCTCCATCTCCATGGCATGCAACATCTTCATATTGTTTCTCACTTTTTTCTTCATACGGTACACTCCACAGATTATGGCAGCAACTGTAAAGAGCAACTTTAGAGTATCTTGTTATATATGTTAAAACAATATTGCCTATGTGATATAATAACATGACTAACAATAAAAAGTAATATGTAAACACGAGATGTAGAAAATACACATCGTTTATTTTGTTGTAACAAAAATAAGTCAAATATCAGTTCCTTCTTTGAATATTTATAAAAACACAAGAAAGAGTGGAGAAAGCATTATTAATTACTATATATACAATGTAAATATAACTCGTGCATACCTGCTATAGCTAACAGAGCAACCACACCCGACACAATTCCAGCAATAACGAAAATCGGATTAATGGGTACGGCATCGTACAGAACATATCCCACTTGCTGCTCAAATGTACCACCGACATGCACCTAAATGTATTTTACTGCATTTATTAAGTTAATACACATTTTATTGATTGAGAAATGTTAAAAATGGCAAATGAAAGAAAATAAAAGACATTTGACTTTACCTTATCTAAGTGCATACATAGTACAGATTACAAACACAATTACGTACATTTTACATTTGTTTTAAGTAAAGCACTTTTAGATACTCAAGGTAGATGAGCAGAGGAAGGTTTCTATTTTAAAAAACAAAAACCTTGAAGTGAACAAAAATCTAATCTACATCATGAACTAAATTTGTTCCAAAGAAGGGCTTAAGTCGAGCTGTTTTGACCTGTCACGGATTTTTTTCTCTCTATGCTGCACATGGTCTCTAATGTTCTTCATATCCTTAAAATCAAAAACAATGTATCAAAACCAAACTAGCTGACGAGTCTCCGCGAAAGCACTCGAAGGATTTAAGTTACGGACTACCTTCTCTGTGAGAGCACTCGAAGGATTAAAGACACGGACTGCTTTCACAGCGAGAGCTCTTGAAGGATTAAAGACACGGACTACTTTTTACTGCGAGAGCGCTCGAAGGATTAAAGACACGGACTACTTTTTACTGCGAGAACGCTCGAAGGATTAAAGACACAAACTACTTTTTCGCGAGAGCACTCGAAGAATCAAAGACACAGACTACTTTTTACCGCGAGAGCACTCGAAGGATTAAAGACACGGACTACTTTTTACCGCGAGAGTTCTCGAAGGATTAAAGACACGGACTACTTTTTACTGCGAGAACGCTCGAAGGATTAAAGACACGGACTACTTTTTCGCGAGCACACTCGAAGAATTAAAGACACGGACTACTTTTTACCGCGAGAGCACTCTAAGGATTAAAGACACGGACTACTTTCACAGCGAGAGCGCTCGAATGATTAAAGACGCAGACTACTTTTTACCGCGAGAACGCTCGAAGGATTAAAGACACGGACTACTTTTTACCGAGAAAACGCTCGAAGGATTAAAGACACGAACTACTTTTTACCGCGAAAACGCTCGAAGGATTAAAGACACGGACTACTTACTAACGCGATAGCACTCGAATGATTAACGGCTCGGACTACTTTTTACCGCGAGAACACCCGAAAGATTAAAGACACGGACTACTTTCACAGCGAGAGCACTTGAAGGATTAAAGACACGGACTACTTTCACAGCGAGAGCACTCGAAGGATTAAGGCACAGACTACTTTCGAACATTGCTAATTAAACACGTTCTACAACAAGATGGAGATGCCTGTGTGCAAATTAGACAATGTACTTACATATTATGAACGTTTATTTGTATTGTTTATTTGTAAGTAAATTATAATTATTTATTTTCATTGATGCATATTTTACAATGAGAAAAACGTAATGGTATAGAGGTGGCTAAAATTTGATGAAGAAACGCAGTCCGTTTATTTCCTTGCTTTAAGTTCATGCTCTTTAGGTGATTTTTATGTCACCCATTTGGGAACTTACATGCATTGACATGCATATTTAATAAAATTTTGGACCGTCGTTAAATTGCAAAGGTAGCCGTTGATCCACTGAAAAACAATATATCCTTTAATTAAGTTTTTGTACAACCTATGCGAAAATATTCGTGTCAGTGCCCATGACGGCCTTACAGCAACAACAACAACAAAAATGGTTTGCTATCTCTATTGAACTTGTAGTAAACTTGTGCAGTGTGGCGGTCGTAAAAAATCCTCCCCATTTCTTAAATGACTCATCGCAGATTTGTCCTTACTTTTACATTTGACATGCATGTGAATACCTTTGCCCTGTGCCCTGTGCCCTTTCACATTTTGGTATATGTCGCAATGCTCATAGGACTTTGTCATATTTTCTTTTTCTTGATCACAACAAAGTTGCTTGTGCAGGGTAGCGGTAGTAAAAAATCTCCTCGTGCATGTAATCTATGTTGTAATTTAATTCATCCTATAAGGGTTGTTGCGTGTATTTCCTTTGATGGACACTGGACTCTAGATTCTTAATACCATCTTCACATGAACAGGATGCTTCAACCATTTACTCTTCTCTGGTCATTTTTGTCTTGATTTAAAAAAGTTAATTTACCATAAACAAGTTTTGTGTAGTTCTTCCAATCGAAATAATAATTCTGTCTTCTACACACTATGCGGACATTATTTGTCAATGCCGTCACTACTTAGATAACTTATCAATGAAAACGTCAGGGCTTGGACGTTTTTATTCAAATAAATCGGTTTCATTTTCTTTGCTTTCATTTGAGAAATCCACCAGGAAGTGCTCTGTAAAACTGGTTTAAGCACCCCAGTCGGTCAATATCACCGTCTGACCGTTCCAAGGCGGTAACTGTCGGGTTTGCTCTTTTCCTTAAATGGCTTATCTCAGATATGTTCTTACTTTTATATTTGACTTGCATGTGAATACCTTTCAAATTTAGGTATATGTACGCGATGCTCATAGGACTTTGTCATATTTTCTTACTTATGTAAAGGAATGTTAAATGTCAATTGATAGATGAAAGTTGATTGAATCCAAATACCTTACACAAAAACTAGTTTTATTAACCTTTTATAGAGTATTCTTTTCTTTCGGCGAACAAAGGTGACGACTCAGTACTGCTGCAGTAGATACATCCAATGGATGATCGTAATTGTTGACGTTATTAACCGAGGTATTCAGATAGATAACCGTAGAGGTGCTTGATATGAGTGACGTCAGAGAAGTCATGTAGCATTCCACTATGGTGCCCCTTACATTACGGCGCAGAGTTGGCAGTTAACATGTTAGGACATGCATATCTTTGTTACTATGATACATATACACGAAAACAAAGGATATCGTCTTTCATGGTATTAATTATTAGTTATCTAAATGTTTACAATAGGGTTGCGGTTCCCTTTAAATATATATTCAGTAATTATCATACCACAACCGAATGTTTAATTCCGATCTGCAGGAGTTCTGGTATCTTGCACGTTATGTTCATTGTTTGGAGAACTAATTCTGAGCATTCTTTCACTCCCACTGTCACCTTGATGTCGTGTAGAGCCACTACCACGTCTAAACTGCTGCCCTTAAATTGAACGCAATCAGATATTTATTTTTTGACGTATGAGAATCTGTGTTCAGCTCTTGCAAAAAATATACATGCATTATTTTTATATTATATTATACATAAATACACACGTGTTATATATAATCCTGTATGAAGATTTAAACTAACTAAATACCTGATTTTAATCTCTAAAAGGAAGCACTACTTTGATTTTTTCTTTTACTTACGATACCTACGTATCGGAAACATAATATAATTGTAAATTTATTTCAGAATTACTTAATACAGTAACAACAGTAACAAAAACAATGACTGCATCAAAAACATTAACCAAAACAACATTTATTCGTTAAATAATTCTTGTATATCTCAGTAATAATTCTTATTTGTCATTAACCTGAAGGAAAAAAGACATTCGGCTTGCATAATTCATATCCATAAGACACCAACAGGTTTTCAAAGGGCCAGTTTAAGACACTGTTATATGCCGATCTTGATAAAATCTGTCTAAACTTACCCTTATCGTAATATATTTGTCCTCAGAACTAAACCGTTGAACATCACTGAAATTTTCAAATGAAGGATCTGGGTAGTAAAAAACAGGGAACGACTTCTCATATCCATCAAGCTTTATTATGATCGATGCTTCAATACACTGGCAGGAATACTCAGGGTTCACCAGTCTACTTTGAATTTGGCTAAGCTTTACATCCAGGTCACGTCTCAGGTTTGGAGGGGCTGGTGGAAATCTGCATTGCAGTAACGTTGAGCTGGCGTTCTCACATACTTGGTTCTGAATAATTATATAAGGATACTGGTCAGTTATTACGCCTAAAACAATATCCATCTATCCATCAATTCATCCATCCATTCATCCATCCATCCATCTACCTATTAGCCTCAACTGCAGAGATTAGAGTCTTACTGACCTATGACAGTGCAATAAGCCCATGTGCATAAAGGGTGAGGTGTGATGACGACCTTTACGCCGCTTATGACATCCCTTAGTATAATAACGACACTTCCAGCTGTGATCTTTCAGCATGGTTTTATATCTGGGGCTGCGTCTAAAGATGTCAAGTCCCAATGCCTTTAAGAAGTAGTTTAGTTTTTGAAAGTTTTTATTTCAATACACGAAAATCGACGTTTGATCGAGTACTTCAGTCATCGAGGACGCGTTTACAACCCTAAACCACATTTAAACCAAATCAAAATGGAGATTAGTTTCACGGCATGCTGCCTTCATCCACGTGTGTATAGCTACAGAGAAAAACTTGCTATTCTGAATTTAAGTTTATCTCTACAAGACATCACTAAATGTCCGAGTCAATGCTGTGCTGGCTTTAGCATTCTAGATGGTCTTTATGGCTAAAATGCAAGAGATAATTTTCAGCTCAAAGAAACACATAACGTCTGTACTCTACGTCTGAAAACAAACTAGAAACCTAGAGTACCCTTTTAGGCAAATAACGGTCTAACCATGAGGACAATATATAATGCTACCAGATAAAGTCAAACAATAAAAAGGAAATATATTGAGCCAAGATCGCATCTTCCGGTGTAGCTATTTTCACACTCAACTGGATCAACCTCAGCTCAACTAGCGGGGCATTCAAGACCTTAACCGTGCAAGTTGAAGCAGATATATTGGCCTTCGAACGTTGCTGTAATTTCCTAACAAAGAAGTGATTGACAATGAAACGAAACCTGCAGTCTAAAGGATAGGCATGTTTGGGTTTATCCTGTAAGTTAAGTAGAACTTAAGAATACAAATACATAAACAGCATAAAATAATTATTCCTACCTGCGTAAAACCATTGTATAAAACAGCGACAGCATAACTCCCAGCGTTTGTTATATTTATTCCAGATATGTTAAGTGCTGTTCCACCACTGAAATGTGTAAAATATCAGAAAGAAAATAACAGAAAGAAAGTAGTCATATAAAATACAATAAAACACATAAATATAAATGTTTTATTTTTAATATACACCATTTTCTTTTTGCTTTCAAGATTTTGACAAATTTCAAATATAACACGCGTATTTAATTATAATTGCCCACCTGAGAATAGACATCTTAGACGACACGTTGTTCACTATTGGGTCGTTTATAATGGAATAATTTAAATAGAATATGTTGACAGCATCATCGAAATAAGCGCGGACGACTCTCATGTCAAACCACATTCCCATGGACAGAGTGCACTTCAAAGTAAACCTGAAAAAACTTAAAGTGTTAATATTCCACCACTTTTTATCAATGCTTGAGATAATAGTTAAATGTCATAATGAATATTGTATATTAAAGAAAATACTTCTCTAATCAATGACTTATATCAACAGCACTTAGTATTTCTGGTCGTTTGTATGCAATCATTTTTTCTCAAATGTATCACAAGAAAAAAAAAGCGGAACAATGTGATATTTGTACTTACACATCAACCACAGAACAACTGTCAAGATCATTGACCTTTGTTTAACGAAGTTGAACTTTTTAAGTTTCCAAGTGTAAGAAGGATGTGTTATTGTTATTTTATCAACCGCATTACTTTTTCTGGTCGTTTTATGCAATCATTTTGATTGTATCAATTGTATCGCGTTACAAAAATGAAACAATATGATGTTTTAAATTACCTATCAACCACAGAACAATTGGAAAGAGAAACTACATTGTTGTAACGTAGTACGATCTTTCTGTTTCCAAGAGCAAGGTTTCTTCCTGAAAAGGTCATCACAGTTCCTCCAGACCTTAAACCAGATTTAGGTGAAACATCCGTGATATTTGGAAGCTGTAAGATATGAACAATAGTTCGACATTGCTCCTGTGCACACATTTTCACATTTTTATTAAAGCGATTTACTTACATATTATCAATTATAAAGAGGGGCTTTAATTATTATTGATATTTTTATTCTGTTCTTTTTTGTAAGTAAATGGTTTGTGGTAGAATAGAAATAACAGTTTGAACAGTTCAACTAGAAGAATGATTCATATTTACCAAAGCTTTTTCAAAACATGACTACTATAATAGATTTGAGTTAAAAAGAATCAACATGTCAAACATGCTTCTGCTTAATTGTTTCCATGTTTTATACATATCCAAACAATGGCGGATCGATATAAAATATTTTGAAAACAAAGTTTTTGTGTGTGTAAAATCAGTCTTTCTTATTTTTAAGAATAGATTTCTACAAAACACATTACATAGCTTGCTTTTGTGAACGTTTTAGTTTTAAATAATAAATTCCCTAGAAGAAGCCATGACAGGGAATTGAACACGCATGTTACGTTTAACAAGCATGTAAATAAATTGTACTTTTATTTCAAATTAAACAAACATTACACATTAGGCCGGCCGCAATAGCTCAGGTGGTAGAGCGTCGTCTTGCGGATCGGGAGATCGTGGGTTCGAATCCCGGTCGGGTCAAACCAAAGACTTTAAAGTTGGTAGTTGTGGCTTCCCTCCTAACGCTCAGGGCTAAGGGGACAGCATTACGCTTGACTCGTCGGTGTCAGTATAATGGACCGGCCGGGTTCAGTCCCTGGGCACCTCATAAGTGCCCCTGTGCTATAATGATAGAAATTTCGCTGCGCAGTATCGGCAAAAAAGCCGGCTAACCCCATCCCATAACACATTTATGTAATGATTCAGAAATGACAATAACTGAACTCTTACCTTATATTCAAACATTTCTGTGTAAGCAATCGTTGAAGATCCTATTGTTATATTCACACGTCCAGACGCTTCGTGTGATGAATAACTGCACCGGCACGATATGCTGTAAATACAGTGTAACTGCCATTTGAATAGACATGTATAATAATGATGTTTAACTACGAGTAGGGGTAAATATCCGTCCAAATAATTGTCTTGTGCTCGAAAAGTAGTATGTAAAACAGACCGTACATCCCAATAGGTTCGATGTTATACTATCTTGCTTTTCATTGTAACCGTATTTTGTTGGATAGAATATAAATTTCTTTACTGCGTTTTATCTTACACTATTTTACTTATTATCCGATCTTACTTTGACGTGAAATACATGTTACATAATGTGTTTTCTAAAACGATTTAGACAAACTGTATATTACCATTGTTCTAAAAAATACATTCGTCTGGACGTTTCTATGCATAGACCTTCAATCAACCGTCTACTTTTAATGAACCTTCTGCATTTGTAACAGGAAGAATACATATTCTAATGAAATTATAGCCTACCCTTTTTCAGGTTTAAAACACTTTTGTCATGGGAATGTTATATCGACAAAGAAGTACTCAAAACTGCATTAACATTCATTATATGACTTTTGACTTCCCCAAGTATTTCTGTAAACAAGGCATGCAATGCTTCTTGTTATTGAAAAGTTATTGCAGGAATCTTCTGTGGCCTTTGAAACGTCTACAGCGAGACGGGAACTAATCCGCTGCCCCACCCGTACCAACGTCAACGTGAAGTATTTATACTGATCATCTTAACATATCAATATATGAGAAATAGTCATACATTTGCATCACTTTGTTTAATCACGCCGCTTTTAGTTTGAGAGGCTGAAGATTCTAAAAGCTGAACTCATATTCTTATATCTTCTTTGTATTGTCAATATCTAACCCATCATCGTAATCTTTTTATAATTTTATTGTCGAAACAATTTTTGTGTGATTTTAGTGACACTTTATGGCAAGCGGGTTTTGTTTTTTCTCAGAACAGATCTGTAAGGTGTTTGAGTGAAAGAATGAGGATACGTACATAATACGTACATATGAATAGTGGATTGAAATAAATAAATAATAAGAACTACGTGGATGGATGGAATATTGAGATGAAAGAATTGATTATACATACATGAAAGAGATGGTGGGATGAAATATTTACATGACAGGGATGGTATGATAAAGGAATGATAATTTGTCCATGACAGGATTTTAAGTGGGCCTGAAAATAATGATCAGATTATAAGTAGGGTAGTGGGGTGGTAAGTGGGTGTTTAATTAAATGGATGATGGGATGAAAACGATTACAAGGATAAAGGGATGAAAGAATAATGGTAAGAGCATGAAATGTATGCTGGGATAAAATAATAAATGCTACATAAAAGAGATGAAGGGAGGAAATAATGATAGGTATACAAAATGGATATTGGGATGAAAGAGTAATAAGTGCATGAAAAAATGATGGGGTAAAAGAATGATAATAAGAACACAAAAGGAATGATGAGATAAAAGATTACAAAATGGTGGGTTGACAGAAAAGTGAAAAGTACATAAACGAGTTGGTAGGAGGATCGAATGATGATTACTACATGAAACTGAAAACAGGATTAAAGAATGATGATAAGTACATGAAGGAAATTGCGGGAGGCAAAATAATTATTACTACGTGAAAGCGGCAATGAGATGAACTACTATTGATAAATACATGAAAGGAAGGGTGGGATAATAATTAATGACTACTACATGAAAGGCAAGACGGGATTTAAATAATGATGATAAAATTTGGAAGGATTCTACATTTTGCTGTTATTTTTTACAAACCAACAAGGTGTATTAAAAATGGCGTTGTTTATGATTGTTGCCGTTGGTAACAGAAAGGACATCATAACGCCAAACATTTGACGTTAGAGTTATAGCATACCAAAAAAAAAAAAAACATTTGTAATTTCAATCTAACTAAAATGCGTAAAAATTTGATTAAAGGTACGAATGTTTTTCTTGTATGCTTTAACTCTAACGACGTCAAATGTCGGCAGTTGTCATCCTAAGGAAAATGGAACCCTTTGTGCCAACTAACAGAGACGGCTGTGTTCAAAATTTAAGCACAAACATAAACGCATTTAAGACAAATACGGTGCCTACACTGTTCAATGTTCCAAACAAGACAGGTGTTATGCGCTGGCCTCGGAGCTCCGATGGGAAGTTGAAATGTCAAATGCACAATTAAAAATTATTTACTTCTACTGTGTATCCAGTACACAATAACAAGACTACTTTACAAATCAACAGGATTTGATTTCCTGTTTGGTTTTGGTATTCAAACCAATGCCTACATTACATATACATAAAGTATAATGCAAGAACAACAACAAAACAACCTCTTACTCCTAACATCTATTTTTTTCCCATTCGACTGGTATCAGATGGAATTACATTCTGTCAGGAGCTTAAGCAATATTAACGGAATCAGCCAATAACAACTCACATTTAGCTTATCATTTTACAATAATTTGATTCAAATGCGGCTGACCTGGAGCATGTGGATCATTATCCACGTCGGAATCAGCGACAGATAATCATGGTTTACCAAAGAGAATGCTGTAATTTTTCGTATCTATTTATGTTTCTAAAATGTGTTTCCTTACCTGTTTTATCCATATGAAAAAATGTGTAATAACAAAATGTGTTTTATATGAACTCCAAAGACCTTGTTATAATTACCTATTATACAAAATGTAATTTCACATTATCATGAACAGATGAGAAAATGAGAAAATAATGGTGACTTTTATGACAGATGTAGTACATTGGTATAAAATCATAAATAAACTGAGTGGTGGAAATAATATAGTTAGATATTCAATATATATTGTGTTGATAGGGATATGATAAACTGAAACATGATACTTAGATTCTAAAATAACTTTGTTATGTTAAAAGCTTAAATGATACATTTAAATGACGGAAATATTTAATTTATAATGCTTAGAATTATAAGAACACGTATATACAATACAGTGTTACCATCTTTCTGTTGTCATGTTCTCAGTCAAACATGAGTTAACACAACTGAACAGAGTTAAAATTGTCATTTATGATTAAATCAAATTGTGCTGTTATTGCGAAAGTATTTTATTATCTGTGTTTGAAGTCTTAGCCACGTAATAATATTATACTGGAATGCATTAGGTTGAATACATGATCAAGAACACTTAAATAGTATACTGACCTATCAATAACCTGCTCTTGGAAGTCGGGGTATCCAGATGTGGTAGTATTTACAGGACTACAGGGAAAGTCAGCCACAGTTACAGTGATGGGCGCACTATTATAGAAATCTGTTACTTTTATTGTAATTAATGTTCTCCCATGAACGGGAGAATCCAAAGGAGAAACCTGAAATATTCAATACAGATACAAATAATAATTCTTATGTATACATATCTCATTTAGTTTGTAAAGTTTAGATATTCCACATGGTACATTAGAGCTTTGCAGATTTTCCTGTTTATACGCATTTAGATAATATGCACACCTCATATATTTTAATGTCTGTAGTGTCTTAGACATGCATAGTGATCACCGTGAAAGTATTAGGCAGTGTTTATATAGCATGTATTCCCAAGAATGTACTTCAAATACAAAAAGTGTATTATATACAGCATCGCCTAATTCTGAAACATTTTACATTTCAATGTTCTTTAACTATTCGATCATATTGCAATGGTACGCAAGGAAACCAGCTGACTATCTTTTGAATTATTTCATCTGGGAAGCATCCTTGTTTTTACATTTATTTTATGACCTTGTTTCTCTTTAAAGTACTAAATATATTGAAAATTATTGATAAGCATATAAAGGTGCTACCATGAATAATGTTTAAACATTCCATCACTAACCAATACAATACATTTTCCTTTAGTAATTATTTCTATTTGGCATTTAATTTTACTCATCGACACTGCAATACATGTTCTAGTAGCAGAGTTGAGAATAAGATAATCATTTATTAAAGACAAGTAAAATTTCAAGGGTTGCGCCGCATTTCGATACAAACAATTAAAAACTGTTTTGTCAGTAGAAGTCATCACAGTTATCAAACTATGCTATTTAATTAATGCAGAAAGACTCTACAAGTTATAAAAATAAAAAATAAATCATATGCTACTTAATTATTTACATAAAAATTACTTATATATCGTGGTTACATTTTACAGCATGCACCTTATTTACATCTTACAAGTATACCAAATTAAGTAAACTAAACAATACAAGGTTATGAATAAAACAAAAAAACATTACTTCGGTTACGTTTGCACTTGGACATTGAACATTAGTCCTCGGTCCTGCGACACATGCTCCGGTAGTGTTGTCCCAGTGACACTGGTACCTTGATGAGTTCAGGGCCTGGCAGTGGGTACAGTCATATGCAAGCAAATCACAACGGTACACTGTCACTGGAAAATATAAAATTCATAGTCACTAGAACATACATAAATATAAAGATCTCTATATAAAGTACAGAGACAATGCAACTTACAGAAATATAGACGTCTTCATATTACACAGTCAATAAAACTTACAGAATTATAGACACCTATATACACAGTAACTGAAATTCGAGGAAATATAGACACCTCTTATATTAGAAGTAACTAAGTCTGCAAATCCTCAGCCAGTGGAACATACGGAAATATAAGCATCTGTCGTTAAGCGCACAGTCACTCGACTTTTTAGAAATAGAGACATCTTTCATTAATGCACAGTCACTCATTTATACAGAAGTATAGGTTTCTCTCATTAAGTGCACAGACACTCATTTATACAGAAATATAGACATATCTCGACTATAAAGAAAAATAGACATCTCTCATTAAGTGTACTATCGCTCGACTATACAGAAATACAGACATCTGCACAGTCACTAGATCATTCAGCTCGCAGTCCCTGGAACATACAGACATAATAGCAGCTCCCATTAAAAATCCAGTCACTGAACATACAGACATAATGACAGCTCTCATTAAATACACAGTCTCTGGAATATAGACACATACTGATATCTCTCTCATTTAGTGCACTGGAAGTGAAACACAAAGACTTGTAGATTTACTGCGCAATCACTGGAATATTCAGACATGTAAATATCTCTTTCGTTAAGTACACATTCCCTGGAATATACAGACATATAGATGTATCTCTCATTTAGTGCACAGTCAGTGGAATATAGAGACATATAGATATCTCTCTCATTTAGTAAACAGTCACTGGAATATACAGACATATAGATATCTAACTCATTGAGTGCACAATCAGTGGAATATACAGAAATATAGATAGTACATGATCAGTTAAATATTAAATAAATAATGCTATAATAAATAAGTTATAATATCAATAATATAAAATGTAAAATCTTTAAACAAAGAGACAATTAGTAAAACACAAAAGGGACAGTGATTGACAACCATCGATGCAAACTAAACGAAAGTATGCCGTATAGAAAACATAATTTAAATATAAAAAGTAACGAGATCAAGAAATAAGGACAACTGGCTTTGCATGGAAGTAGCATGTAATAATATTATTTCCTGATTTTATACCAACGTTTAATCTCACGTTTATAACATAAAAAGGAGGCTGCTAGAGTTGTTTCACATATATAGGCACGACTGGAATAATGAAAAGACTGCGGCTTTCCAAAACCCTTTAAAAATCCCCTTGGTTTAAACGACATGTACGGACATATTGTCATTCAACAGCTATGCAAGATAATTTGACTTGTTCACAATATGTTCCCATGTATAAATCAGACAGACCATTTAAGTAAAAACAAATGACAGAGAGTAAATATAAAATTATTACTGGGTCCTATGACACCACAGCGTACATGGATTTTAAAATTTAAATAGGTCTAGACAAAGGTATTAATATTGCTAATTAAATTTGAAAGTGACAAAATCACTATACTCTATACAAGTAATTAAGGAATGGAGTAAATATATATTCTTTAATTTTTATCTGATTAGTTTAACAATTTTATGAATGACAACAGTACATATGAATGCCTACGTTAGTGATGTTAGAATAACTTGTGTTTGATGACCCACCGCTGATTTCCTTATCCAGTTCTGCCACTGGTGACATGGGGCCATACTGCAAACGAATGCTTAAGTCTTGCTTTAAAGCATTGTGGTCGGTTAAAGTAATCTGTAATTAATAGAAATATTATATGGTTTAACTTTACCGTTGATTTCTTTATCCAGTTCTACCACTGTCGAGGTGAGGCCATACTTCAGTAGAATGCCTAGGTCTTGCTTTGAAGTATTGTGGTCCGTCATAGTAATCTGTAATTAATGAAAATATTATATGGTTTAACTTTTTTTAACTGAGTTCAAAGTTTAATTACTAATAAATGGGTCATGCACTGTATTTGTCGTCTACTGCCGAACGTGTTTACAAGAAGTTAAATGTACTTAACAGGTGGTATAGCTGTGTCAAAGAGAAGGCATATTTGTCACATGCAGTTGCCTTCACATGTGTGACCCACAACTTGAAAATGGTTCATCACATCACCTTGATATGTACACGTGAATAATAGTTCGATGTCTATTCTTAAAACATTTATGTATTTTTGTAATAGGCCAGTATAAATGTGAAAAATAACTTGGAGTCGTCAAATAAATCTAAATCTTTGGTCATACAATTGTTATTAACTAAATGTTGCGTTATGGACATTCATAAATATAAGCCTTTGATTGAGCAAACTCGCTTGAAATCAGAGCAACTAGGTAAACTCTTATTGAAATACATCCAGAGGTTTTCAAATAAAATCAAAAGAAAAACTACACAATGCACAAACGTCTATTTTAAAAACGATGACTCTACATTTAACTTCTTATCCATTTAATCATCATAACTGTCTATCTTCAATTAAATGCATATATAATTGGTGTATAATTTCAAAACTCACGAATGACAATTGTTTATTTTTTTTTAGTTTTCAGCATCGTACCTTTAAGCTGCATATAGCCGAAGTGCCATTAGATGTACAAGGGCATGGCTTTGAGATGCTTGGTGCATGGCAGAAAACTGAATACCACTGCAATAAGTAATTTAACAGTTATACAATTCGTCAATTCTATTTATAAGCACATAATTTATGTGACAATAATTGTACGTGTGTCAAAACTATATATGATTTTGTCATTGTTTTTGTCTATTTCGTATCATTGTCAAATTTAATTGTTTACACAGATCTTTCTTGATTGAATGGTCTATCCTAATTTCGCATTACAATTGTCTATAACAAAATGAATATATTTTAAAAAGAATCAACTGCATTTAAATTTAAAAAATAGTTACACTCACACGTGGCATATATCAACAAAATTCAATACTCCAATACAACATAAATAATTAATTTTATTCGACCGTAACATAGCTTGAAACTCATAAAATTTACACGTTAAACTATTTGTAGATATTTGGGCTAAACTTTGTACGCCTGCATTATGACATCATTTTGCTGAAATCAAATGTATTGCATAACGACCAAACTCGACTAACGAGGTTTAATGTCAACATACAAGTATTGATTTTTTAAGAACGAAGTAAATTATTTTATTGATTATATTTTAAAAATGATGGTGGTGTTTTTGTAAAAAAATGCATATCTATTGAATTGCTTTGCATCTTTAATAAAGATTACATTTGAAAGACCAATGTGATTGTCTTTTTATGTTATGACGAGGTGACAAAGACACCATCAAAACATAAATATAGAGTTATAACAGTTTAAAAGTACTGAATTTAAATAATAATTAGCATTTAACAAAGTACTGACATTAGGTATGTCTACATTAAATGTGACATTGGAGTCAAATCCATTCGGAACGTATATTTCTCTGTCGGCTAATTTTGGGCAAACAGTCATCTGAAAATGAGATTAGAAATAATATCAAGTGAGTATTAACAAAAAACTTTGTTTTTTATATCACAATATTGTACATTTAACCGAAACATCCATGATAACAAAATATGACAAACTCCTATGAGTATTGCAACATATATTAAAATTTGAAAAAACACAGGACAAAGGCAGTCAAATGTAAAATCCAAAGCGCCCGGAAGCGTTGTTTGGGCAGTGTAAACTTTACACTGTAAGCGATTTAGTTTCTGAATAAATGTAGATTACACATTGGGACAGCAATTTAATCAGAGTAACTAACATCCGATAATAGAAACCATTTTATATTTTATATTCGATACTTGTTGTATGAATTTGCATCTTGGCTTAGGTCTTAAATAAATGTTCATACTTGGTACCAGATTCGACCAAAATTAACTGAGAATTTGAAATTAACTACTACCTATTACACTTCTTTGATATGAGTAAAAAGTCTAGAATGCGCCATTCCTTCCCGAACGCATGCAGTAGCTTTAGTCTGTGATGCTGAGACTACATGAATGACCCCTGACATAGCATTACCTGTTTCAGAGTCGCAGACGACAGTGAGGCACAGCGCGGAATATAGCAATATCTCGACCTTGTAGATAATACATAGTCAGTGGAACACTCATTCTAATAGCAGTTCACTCCCCATATCGAGCCTTGCTTCTAGTCATTTAGTGATAACCGTATGCGGCATTGTTCATTCATAGGTCTGCATTTTATATATATCTCACTGAGACAATATAATGAAATAGTTCATAAATACAGCAATATTGATGTTATAGTTTGAAGCATGTCTGGGCACAGTTGACGCATCTAGTCACCGTAGTCTAGAAATACACAATTGTTCTGTACACGTAATACCTTTTTTCCAGGCTTGGGAAATAGTCAAGATCATGCAGTGTCAATTGTTTGCTTGGAAAAGCCAGCTTTCCCAAACCTTGCGACACCATCCAGTTACAACAAAATTGTTTGTAGATATAAAAAAGAGCAAACCCTACAGTTACCGCCTTAGAACGGCCAGTCAGCAAAAGGTCTGACTGGGTTGCTTAATAAAACATGTTTACAGGGCACGTTCTGAATGGTTTCACAAATGCAAACAGTGATAGGAAACAGATATTTGAAACAAAACTGTACAGGGTATGACGCTGTCTTAGAACCAAGCTTTGACTTCATTAAAGATGTGACGTAATTAAAGAAATGTCCTCTTGATAGTAGGGTGAGTGGATATTTAATAGTTTATTACAAAAAAAACTTGACAATATTTTGGTTGTAGAAAGAAATTTAATATGTGAACCACGGTAAATTTGACCAGAAAAGATGTGTAAATGATTGTAGCAGTCTGATTATTTGTAAATATAATTCAACACAGCAAAGTCTAATGTACGTCAAAGAAAGGTGCACGTTACAATCATGATTGGACAAATTAAGTGTCAACATAGACTTTCATGCACGCGATAATTTGTTTACTACCGCCACATTGCACATGTAACACTGTTGTAATTATTAATAAGAAAAAAGTATAAGGTCCTTTGAATATTTCAACTTATATTAAAATTTGACCCCCCCACACACACTGACAAAACAAAGGTTTTTACATTCCAGTCAAATGTAAAAATTGCAACCAAAAGTTGTATTTGCTCATAAAATTTTGATAACAATCATCTTCGTTCTTTTTATATCACTGTTTTAATAATAATTTTAACTTTTTACTGACACAATTTTATAACAAAGTATATAAGTATGCCAACTCACATTTTGACATGAGTAATGGCAGCTCTCTGAACACCATTGACATTGTATGCTGTTATCTGTACACTGGCCACATCTGAAAGGGAAACACACGCCGTCATAGAAAGTGCCAATTAAACATTATTATTTTGCTGAAATTTTGGTAATTGATATTGCGCAAAGATTTTTCGTTCTTACTTTCTCTGTTATGAAAGGTATATATATATATATATATATATATATATATATATATATATATATATATATATATATATATATATATATATATATATATATATATATATATATATATATATATATATATATATATATATAAATTTATATAATGTGTTTCCTCCCAGAGTTGGAAAGCATTCAAAGCAAATTACATTTGTAACATCAGTTTTTCAGTCACATCTTGCATGGTTTAACTACTTAGGTTACAGTTGTTCATGTGCATGGTACATGATGCAAACACTACTCATTATTAAGTAGATGCTAACAACATAAATTCCTAATAAAATGGTATTAGTTTTAAAAAGTTGTTCACCGAAAGTATTATCATAGTTGTTGCTTTGTAAACGTACATATAAGATCAAATGTGTAAGTTTATTTTTTGTTATAAATAAAACACTTTTTTATATGTTATGAACTTACCTTTTGAACTGTTCGCATTTATATATTAAATATTCTATCGCTCCTACTAGAAACTCTTTTCCTGATCTAGTGCCGACCACCTCGAGAGTTGTAGTTTGATGTTCTTCAAAGCCAAACATTATCATCGTTATTCAAGCTTAACATATAAAATTAGGTTTTGTTATAAAATCAGTTATTGTGTAATAATCTAGGCTAGACCTTTGGTCGTTGATTTGCTTATGTGTTACTTTTGATAAAAAATTTCAAATATATAATTAAATTACCTTCTTATCGGTTTTAGATGCAAAGGTCGTTGCAATAACACACTTATTAATAATTTATTCATAAACAGCTCTAGATATTGTATTTGTGTAGAAAGGAGAAGGGTACATATAAACATAATTTCAAATCTTATTCATTATTGATTATTCTTTCTATATGAATTTATAGAACATTTCCGCTTAACTGTATAAGATATATCCAGGAATATGGTGAAAGATACATGTAAGTGCAATTATCCGGAATGTCCGCCTGCTGTAAGGTAACTATCATAAGTTTACAAATTTTCAGTTGCCGTCTTTTCAATTTCATTTAAAAACATCAGCCATTGTGTATCTCTTGTACTTAATATTCAAGTTTTTATCTATAACAATTTTTTATTTGTTTTGTTTTAAACATGCTTTATTTTTTAAGCATACATACCTTTCTCCTGAATGGTGCAAGTGAATTTTTTTGTGGTGCTATTGTATGCAGCAACTGATCTACTGATTCCTGAGAGCCGACATGTAAAGTTATCACCTGACTGGATATCGTCTAGTGAAAAGTTTTCGGTTGATATTCTCAACTACAATGTATAAGAAATCAAAATAATATTTCTCATACATGATCAGAAGGCATGGATACGACGTAAATTACACTCATCACAAAGGCCACAAATACTTAAAATAGTGCACGCAGGATATGAGGCGCCATATAAACAACTGATAAAAGAATAAAACTGAGATTTTATATATAAATTTATATTTATTTTAGGACAAGGATAATAAACATTGTACATTAGATTTACTACCGAATAATTTTGTTCACGTGTAATGGCTTACAGGGTTAAGCTTACCCCGCTAAAACAGCGCTTCTGAACGCTAGTATAGCATGCAATAACAGCACAGTCCCAGTCCAATTGTTCTAGACTTCAACAAAAGAAATCAACCCAAGTCTATTTCCAATACAAAAGAAATATATATATATATATATTTGCTTTAATATGATTATATAACATTCTCCAATTAAGCCACCAGGCAAATAACTTTGTCTTTACAATAAGAACCATCACGGATTTACCTGTTGACGTTCTCCGACGCGTTGTGACGCAAAAGAGACAGAGATAGAACTGCAAGGATCAACCATGGATCTCCAACTTGAGGTGCATTCTGACCTTGCGGTACTCCTATCATATATTATAACAGGTTTATAAATTGTTTTGAAAGTCCCGTTTTTATATAATGCAATCTTTTTGTAAAAATATTTTTGCGTTTACAACACTCAAAACCTATTTTAGATTTATGTTGATTTCTATGTAATAACTTGAGCATAAAAGTGTTTTATAATGTCACATTTTAAATGAATAATGTTGGCTCAATGGGTAGGTTTGCCATCGTATCTGCTGAATGGGATTTTTATTTATGAACTTTCGATGGCATTTAGTACTTGACAAGAATAATTATGGTTTCCAAGAAACACATACATGTAATTCATTTTCAAGGAAGAGAAATAAAAAATAAACTTTCTTTGTGTTGCTTTTAGCTAACGTCCTAGTTAGCCCAAGCAATATGGTAGTAATTATCTGTAGCACTGTAGTGCAGGACCGTTCCAAACCAGCTAATTTCAACCAAATACAAAGCGGCAAGAAATTTACCTCGTAATATTATTCTTAAGCAAACGAATATCTAAAACATAATCTCCAGCCTGCATAAAATTTAACAAATTTTGTTGTTAAATTACAAATAAAACAATGGGTAATTATACAGTATGTGATCGATTTAAGTGTTTACAAACAACTTAGCATCGCCGCAACAAAAGGCAGAATTACAAACCTTCCTTCAAAAATGCACCATCCACAAAATGGGTTCTCTGCTTTGGTCATTTCATTGCATGTTTTATAACTTTCACAATTTATTGACGAATACCATGCAATCTGAAATGAAGATAATGTCATGATGTTGTTTAAAACAGTGAAGGTATGATAACAGAAATAACATCTACAAAATTATACATGCTTATGTAATTACTATTGTTTAAGTCGTGATTAAATACAAAGGAAAGAAACTCTCTAAACTATATAGTTGGTCCTTTGAAAATAACGTATAACTTACGTAGGAGTACAGTTTGTTTTGTAATCTTTAACTAAAGTCCTCGCAACAGAACTGGTAAAGATCCCTTGCTAACACGCTACAAATGAAAGGCTAATTTCACGTCTTGTCGGTGTCAGGATAATATGAATAGGTGTCATGTCTGAGGATCACGGCACACTGAAGCACTATCTCTGCTCTAAGTGGACTCTGCCTCCTTAACATTGAAAATAAATGTTGGTAGAGAGATAAACCTAGGAAAGAACCAAATACTGTTTTTACACATATTTATGAACTATGTATAATTCCAGTGTTTTTATTCCTTATTATTGCACCTGTTAAATTTTGTATTCTATGGTAAATGCCAAAAGAAGTAAAATTTAATTGATAATTGTAAGTTATACTTTCAACTGAAACGGCAAAAAATCTTATGTGATTTTTAGCTCAAACGCAAACTATTTAACGAAATTCAATAGTAAGTTTACTACTGCTTTTTAAAGCATGTATACTGTACCTTTTTTCCAGTGACAACATACGTTCCATTATTGTGTGATTTCATGGTCACCACTGGTGACCCTTCCTGCACAACTGTGCTAGAAAAGCTTTGTAATGGTTCTCCCAGTGAAGTTAAATAGGTCTAAAAATAAATCCAAACGATATAGATGAGTACATTTCCACCTGTTGACAGAAAGTGTTACCAAGAACCAACATTATTTAGAGCTATTTTCAACAGTTATAAGCAGATAATAATTAATCTGTTTTATAAACATTACTTTTGTTAAAATACTTACGGACCACATAATTAGGCAAATTTAAATTGATACAATTATTAAAAGTATAATATTGTATAGCAAAACCTGTAAGTAACGCAGTATATTATCAAGCTTTTGCGAGTTAAAAATTGAGAAATAAAATGCAAGATAACCTAATTTTGTCTCTCTGACCAACAATGAAATGATTAAAATAAAGTTTTAAGACGAAATAAGCATATTATAAACAGAATTATTTAATTATCGTATGTTTGTTTCACTCGTGGTCATAGAGAAATTGTATTATTTTTGTGTGACATCTCATGAAATAAAACACGATCAACGTGACAGATAAATATCTTCTATATCGATCATATAAAAATATAACTAAATCGAAATATATGGATTTACCCTTTACTGCAATTCCACATTTACGAATAGTATAAATAAACAGATTGACTTTTCTGTCTGAGTATTTTAAAATAACATGTGGAATACTTATATTTTAAAATAACCTGTGGATTAAAATAACCTGTGGAATACTTATATTTTAAAATAACCTGTGGAATACTTATATTAATTGTGGCTTAAAATTTATGATGTGGTGCTGGTTTCTGTGTGCTTTTAAACTCGCAACTATAGCTAGATATAGAAGTTTATCTTGTATACTGGACTGTTCCACATTATGTATATAATTTTCCCATTAATACTATGGCAGTTACTAATCATTCATAGGTCAAGTGTTTACACAAGGTATCACTCACAACAAGCACGTGTTCTATGTAACTCGTTAACCACGTGGCTTAATCTTGCACATATGGGTAAAGCTGCATCTGTAAACCGTTTTGATCTACAGTTAAAAAGAACTTCCATTATAAGTCAACACTAAAGAAAGAAAACACACCGAGTCCGTACAAAAAAGAGCTAGGATGTGAGACATCCAAGGCGCCAGAAAGAGCATGCGCTTTTAAACAAGAAGATGACTACATGTACCCTGGGAACTAAACACTAATATTGGTATTGTTTCTTTTGTTAAACAATTCTTCGCCAAACAGCTGCGAATTCCTATAAATGTCTGCTATTTTTTTTATAATTGCAAGTTACACATTATTGTTGGAAGCTACAATGTTAACAACGGAATACTTGGTTCTTTTCTCTTTAAAACAATGTCAAAGAACAGCTGTAATTTCCTGTTTCTTGTCAGCTTCATTATCATTCCTTAAAAAGTGTATTCCATAATAGGCACTGCTCTCCAGAGCGGCGCCAATTTCAGAAAACGCGTATCTCTAACTCTGTATAATGCAATCTGAGCTCCTCGTGTAATTCCGTCCTCGGGACAATCATCCCTAGGATGTATCTCGTGCATTGATACCTATAGAAATCACGATCGTTTTGTTCGACGGAAGACGGAAGAAAAACATGTCAAAAATGTAGTTCGCACAAAACATAAACAATTACATCTGAGTGTCTACTGCGCTATAGATTTGAAGCCGCCAAAATTGATGTTTTACAGGCATCGTACCACAAAAGCAGTCCCATTTAGGGAAATGGCCAAGGTGATCCGACTACCTACATACATCCTAGATTTGATTCCTGAATTATTCGAAGTGTTCCGATTGTGTATAATGTAGGTTAACCACTCCCCACAGAGATCCATGCAAAGAATATTGCGACAAAATGCATAGCACTTCACGTAAGAACACAAATATGGCAAATAGGACAGCACTGGCAAACTTACTCAAGGTAAAGGTCAATAACAAAAGATATTAAAACAACATGCCAACATTGTTCCATACAATTTTCCTAAAATCATTTTTAAATCCGTTATTAAGTTTGACTTCTTCATTAATTAATATTAAGAAAAAATAGTGCACAAGCATATACTGTATGCTGTTAAGACGTTTCTGTGAAAGATTTTCACAAGAAGAAACGAGCAAAACGACTCATTTAAAATATGTTTAAAACGATAAAATCAGATTGATCTGTATTGTGGAAACCTTAAGTCCTTAATTAAAATTGCTAAGAAGTAACTGTATTGACTGTTTACGGATATATTACAGTGTCATATAAGAACTCCAACACATAGAAATCAGCACTAACACTAAAATGACATACTTGAGTGATTATGTCCTATTAACAGTAATTTTGCAAAGCATATCATACCACGGAAATAATAATTAGAAAGACTACAGATGCTCAAAAACTAAATAAAATAAATGTATTTATTTATAATGTCACATCGTCTGTATTTCAGAACACAATATAAAAAAAATTGTGGACGTTCTTGGCAAACAGATAATACAATAACGAAGAGTCATCTCGCCTACAGATGATTGAAATTCACAAAAAAGTTCTATGAGGGTTTCGACATGTTATCTTAAGCAATTTAAGCATTGATTATTGACATGGTAACAGATATACATTTGTCAATTCTTTGTAAACGAATATGTTAATATGCATATGTATATTAGACCTCAAATGTCAGATTGAAGCTGTTGAAGAAATAAGAAGACAAACATAATTATGTTTAGCAATTTGTCATGAAAAAATGTTTTCTCTTACACTTTAGTGTACCAAAATAAAATTATACCAGTTAATTTCTATTGTTAATTGTAATGAACATAATAAATTGTAATATTACCTGAATAAATCTCCCTTTTGACGTTCCAATATATACGACAGACATATTCGCCAGTGGTCCATTGTCCAATTTGATTGCAGTTATGAAGCCTTCGCTCTTTGGAAGCAGATATGATGAGTTCAGTAGAACATAAGCTGCCTGATTATTAACGCTACACGTAGACTTAAATAAAGAAAAAAAGACCATTTATTTCTTAGCAAAGTTTATTTTAAGATAAAGATAAACATTTTAGTTCTACTTAGTATTAAATCAAATAATAAAATATTAAACCCATTACACGGTTTTGATGATTATCTTGTAATTAAATGAATTATAATTTTACACTGTGTGCATGATGAAGCCATTTATTGTAATGTAATAAGCTAACATACAAATCTAGCTCTGTTCATTTAGCTACATCCATCTTATTTGACTGGACAAAAAGTTGAAACGTTGAAAACAACAACATCAAAGAAATAGAATATAAAATAAAGTAGATATTAGTGTACAACTCACCGTTTCCATTTGTGGATCTATCAGGTTGAGTTCCTTGATACAGACAACACTGTCTCCAGATACAGATACAGATAGCGGCTTATCAGAAGACACAAAGGCTCCTACAAAGATAATCCCAGCTGGTGTTCCCGTGTCGAATATATCAGCCTCTTGGATCAAGTTGTAGTTCTTGTCGTCACGTGTGCAATTTATGTTTACTTTGGTGTAACCTGATTCACACTTTATCACCATTTTCGAATTGTAATTGGTTACACTTCTTTCATGGATAAGAAAATAATTTCTGTTCTTATTTAGTATATTCGGTAATGCCTTTTTGAAATATATGAGAGGCTTGGTAGTCTTGTTCGGGTCAGATCCCAAAGAGTCTTCTTCACAAGCAGACAAGCTACTGTGCACTTTGTCTGTGATTTTGTAAGTAATATTGCAATTATCTGTTGTATTGTAGCCTAAAAGCAATTTGCCGTTCATGTTAATAAGACCCACCGAATGAATATGTGGCTGGTGTGGGATATTTGGCAGTTTTTCATTTGTAGACACCTCAGTCAGATTTGCTATATAGCGCATTTCACAAAACCCATCATTTCTCGTACCGCATATAATAAAATCACCATGTTCCTCTCTAGCAAGACAAATCTTGTTTATATTTTCACAATCAGGATCACACATGGACTTCTCCAGTATGACTGATAAGTCATCTCCAAGTTTATGTAACATTCTGTCTCCTGCCAAAATTATTTTCCCTGATTTTAAAAACACAACATTCCTCAATTGATCATAGTCAATGATTCGTTCAAACTGGGTTGATGGTACTGCCTTAACAGATTGGCGGGTAAACTCTAAGAATATGACCACAAGTTTGAAGAAAATGAATGTAAGTCCGCAACCCATCTTTGAATGCCCTAGAAAAAGGTAAAGGTTTTTATGAAATACATGTACACGGAAACAAAGTTAATCAGGATAAAAAAATTATTTGCCCGGTATCAAAGACTCTGATTGGATATTATTAATACAATTAATACGCGAAATGATAACAGCTTTCTCGAAGATAATAGACGATAAGTTTATTGAAAATAAATGTCCTCCAGAAGACCGTTTAGAACGGCAAAATGTGCCACACCTTGGCACTTAGCCATCGCACAAGCTTTCACAGTTATACTGCTGGTTTAGCTGGTTTAAGTAGAAATGATTTTTTTATTATCAATGTTTACTTAATAAAATTCAATTTAATTGAATTATTTAAACTCCTAATTCTGTAATGAAAATCTTGACTTAACACTTGACTGGTTCAGTACACGTCAAGATTTTAAAAAATAATATCTGTCGTGTGCGAACACAGTTAACACTTTTGTGAAACATATTTAATATTTTATACTTTTTTCATCACTGAAATGAACACGTGCGATCTAAGTAAAAAAGATAGATTGACTGATCGGAGAAAATAGCTCTACATTCTTCTCAAGAAAACAGAACTTCAACATTTCCCTTCTTTTATAAACAATTAGATTGCCATTAAACGTTAGATTCTTTATGTGCTCATATCATATAATCGTGTATAGTTTTTGATAGTAAAGTGATTTACATTTGTTGTCATTTATGACAGTCATTTAACAAGGAGGCAAAGTTTGGAGTCAGTAAATTTTTCAGGCGGTTAAAACAATGAAAATGCCAAAGCCATGATTGACTAAAAATAGGTAATGAAAATTGATTCTCGAAAATGAATCGTCTGTTATCCTTAAGAACTTCAAAATATAACAAGTTAAATTTAGTTTTATTTTATGATTGGAAATCACTTAAAAAAGCTCAAACTAAAATGTCGTATGCAAATATGAAAGAATTGTTAAAATGTCTTTACTTACTTTTGCTTTCTACGTAGATGCAATCAAATCTGTGCATGTCTACGTTTGTATCCTTATTAAAGTCTGCATTGAGTGAAAAACCCTTATTTATAAGAATTCTTTGCAGTTATCCTTTCGGCGAAAGAGGACTGTCCTACCTGTATTTAAAACAAGTCCGTAAATTCTCCTCGACATACCATGCATTCCCCATTGCAACAAAACAGGGCTATAATGCAATTTGATAGCAAGGAATATTAAAACTCAATTAAATTGGTGCACCCTATGAAGGCTTTTCTACATAATCTACCTTCATTTGGACAAACAACGTTTTTGTACCGCTGTTACGCATTTGATTATAACTATACATTAACTCCAATAAAATTATCGAATATTTTAAACGTGATCATAAATTAAATTATCAAACCGGACATAAAAATTAAGTAGTATAGATAGATAGATGGAGAGATGGATGGATGGATGGATGGATGGACAGATGGATGGATGGATGGATGGATGTTAGGATGGGTAGGTAGGTAGGTAGATAGGTGGATGGATGGATAGATGGATAGATAGATAGATAGAAAGGTAGGTAGGTAGGTAGGTAGGTAGGTAAGTAGGAAGGTAGGTAGGTAGGTAGGTAGACAGACAGACAGACAGACAGACAGACAGACAGACAGACAGACAGACAGACAGACAGACAGACAGACAGATAGATAGATAGATAGATAGATAGATAGATAGATAGATAGATAGATAGATAGATAGATAGATAGATAGATAGATAGATAGATAGATAGAATGATAGACAGAGCATTTTCCTTACTTTCTTATATAGTTATTATGTTGGACACTAAGGTTGTTAAATATCATTTATCAACGTGTGTGCGTGAAAATGGGTAAAAACAATTCAATTGATGAAATTTTAAAACCTCATTATGTGTTTTTAAGCTGAAATGACGTTGGTCTCGCCTCATTTTTATCACTTTACAACAACCAGTATTCAACCATTTTCAAATACACAATTAAATATAACTTTAAATACTAAAAGCACGTGAGTTTACAGTAACTAATTATAAGTCAGATATTTTCCTTGTTGTTTCTTTTTCTTTTAGATTCGTCGTTGTCTCATTTTACAGTAAGAGGAAATAGGGCGCGCACGCATCAAAACATTTTATTCATTCTAAACCGATTGCATCCGGTTAACGCAATTAAATTTTCTGAAAAGATTTTTCCTCGTTCTCATATTTTGTTTAAACACACACTTACTGGCGATCAGTTTTCAGAACCATGCAGAAAGTGTTATTTTTAACAAACGACAAACATCAGGTGAAACTATTAGCTTTTTGGCATAGCCTGAACATTTAAACACAATTACAATATTGGTAACATTTTATTTAGAAATACAATTAAATCATAGAAATGAGTTGCTACTAAAATTGAAAATCGACCTGATCGCGCTTTTTCGACAAACCGTATTTTGTCTTTAAATGTTTACATGGTGACGTCTACCACCATTGTTTGCAAGAACTCGTTTTTATAAGTGTGGTTTCCTTTGTGATATAAATATATAGTTATGTTTTTGTTTAATATATTCTTTTAATATACACCGTGGTGCCACAATTACGTGAATGATAGGGACATCAATCGTTTTTGTTGTTGAGAAAGATCCCAAATCAAAAGTCTGAGTAGAACCACTGTCGAACTGCAGGTCAGCAGGAAGACGATGCAGTGTTTGCTCCGGTCTTCTTACTTATGAGGTGAGGATAAACGAACAAACCTCTTGACCTGGGATGCCTCTTTGTACACGGTATAAGATAACGCAGCTTTAAACATGTTTGAGTCACTTTGACAAAAATAAATTTTATGTTTATTTCTTTGAAGACATATAGAGAAATAATAACAATACATGGAAGTGCTATCGAAAATATTATTTAAGAAAGTCATTTCCAAGGGTTTGCAAGATTCTGGAGTATTATTAGTATTATATTAACAAAATCAGTTCAGTCAGGGTTTTTCTTTCGCAGCCTTCCTAGTTAAAGTACAGAATAAACGTGGAATTTGGATAATTGATTCATCTTCTACTGTCCTACCTATAAACTAGTTAGCTTATCCTCGTTTGTGTATCTGTCTGGGTGTCTCTGTGTGTGCGTGTGAGTGTGCGTTCGTTGCCCGCTTGACTAGAACAAGCGCCGGTCCGCCCGTCTATCCGTCCGTCTGCAGGACCAAAACCGGTGGTCTGTCTGCGTGCGTATGTATGTATGTATGCCTGTTGTTCTGCCTTCTTTTCTGTCTGTCTTCCTGCATGTACATGTCTGTCTGGTTGTCAGTTGTGCCTGTCTGACTGCATGCCTATCTATCTACCTACCGGCCTTTCTGATTGTCTGGATCTTGCTTTCGCTCCTGCCTAATTACCGGTTTGTTTTGGCCACCTGTTTGCCTGTCAAACTACCTGTATGCCAGTGTGTCTTTCTGTCTGTTTTGTCTCTTTTTCTTCATCTTCTCTCTCTTTCTCTCTCTCTCTCGCTCTCTCTCCCTCCCTCTCACTCTTCATCTCTTTTTCTATGTTTGCTCCCTAACTTTATTATTAAAATTAAGGGTGTAAAACCAGCGTTAATTGTGCACGTATGAGGAGTAATAAAATTACCCTATTTACCAGATGCAACGGTCTAGAGAAAATATTGTTTACTCAAAGTAAGGAAACTCTGTATTTTCCTTATGTTTTACTCTATAAGGAAAAGTATCACCTAACAAGTGCAATAAAGAAAAGACCCACCTAATCTAATGAAAAGCATGATATCTAATGCGATTCGCATTATTATCCCCGACTTTTTCTGTACATCCTTGTAAACTGAAACACACGTAAGTTATGTTTATATTAATCATTTGAACAAACGCCTATTTTAGCCATGACTTGTAATACGTTATGCATATATGTATACCCAGACTTTAAATTTTAAAAGATTTTAAACGTGCTTAATGCTTGACGATAGAGGGAATTTTCCTGCAGCCCACCCTCGCCCCATACGCAAACAGGTAAATATATGGCAAAGCTTTATACTGCCAAGAAGTGTAATAAATAGTTTTATAAATAACACTGTATGTGAATCTTTTTACAGAAGAAAGACCCCACACAAAGTTCTTTGTATAACCACCGACACACCGCATGTCATCTGGAAGACCGTACCACATAAAGCCCTCCGCTCTGACAGAAACTCAAACCAACGCGGCCAGGGAAGTTACAAGACGGTGACTCTACCACTCGGCAACGAATTCTTCTCTTGCATTTAATTGAAAACAATATTGTAAATAACGTTGTTTCATACTGCAACACACTGAACTTGTCAAATAACTAAAAACATGCAATGCCTTTGTAAAAAGTCCAACTTAAAATACACGTTTTATAATGGTTTCTGTAGACAAAAGTTAGAAAAACGTGTCAAACATAACATGTGTTTGGGATAACAAACTAATTTTCTTCTTAATATGTTTATTTATAATGTCAACAAGAACTTACGCAGAAGAGAAATCACATAAAAAGAATGTACGAATATGGCATACGTTTGTAGGCAATACACAAATGCAAAATATAGTTATAATATGATATAAACATGTATTTACAAATAAATGTTAGTCTAAGACTAAGAAAACTTTTCAAACAACAAATGGCATGTTATAATAATAAAAGTGTATAAAATAGCAAATGCTATTCTGCAAATCTTTATTCAGAAAAAAAGAACTCAACAATGAAATATTGACGTGGATCACTCAAATAATGATTCAAATAATGGTTCTTAAACATAGAATATACTTTTAATAAAACGGTTATGGTGTTATTTTGTGAATACCAAAACATCTAATGTATCAATTTAGTAACATGTCGTTTAGGGGCGCCAGACAATGATGGCCAGATAATCATCTCAATTATGGATAGCGTCTTTCCAGTGATTTAACAATATACCCAATTGTTTAGTGATCGGTACCGTTTATTTAATAGTAATACATTTTGGAGTATTTTTGCCAATATAACTGCTATTTTAAACTATAAACAAACATTTCACCGTAGTGTGATGGGGATTAATGACGGCACACAAACTGACATATTTAATACGGCGGCTTCACCTGTATGAAGCAAAGAGGAAAATGTCGATTTTCAAGTAGATTCTTTTCACTTTACTGTTTCCTGGTGCATCCTCTTGTTTACTTTAAGGACAGTTTGAATAAAACCAAGGATGAAATGAGTGCCCCCTTTTAACAAAATGATCAGCCTGAAAGAGATTTGAAGACACCATAAAATAAAAATGTACGTAAATCATTTATGCAAAACAAAAATTTAAAGACAGAACAAATTGTTCATGTTTATTTATCACCAGTAAATTATTTATCTCTTTCTACTGACCACAGGTAACATGTGAATTTTGGAAATGAATGTAAGGGTGGGTTTGCATTTTATATTCTTATTGAAAAAAATCGACTGCTGTATTGGCAATTTTGTACGCCCCCGCCCATATTTAAGTCGTACCTTAGTCACGTCCTTACAAGCGTTGCCACAGATAGTATATATAGTGTGGGTAAAAAAAGGACAACAGTTAACAAGAGGCTTGTTTTGCACTGGTTAAATAAACTGACGTGACAGAGGTGATAGTTAGTAGAAAAAGGCATCCAAATGTAGAAAATATGTTATCACATAAAAGTTAAGACACAAAACAAAAATCTAAACAAGATTTCAATTTTAATTCATTGCCTTCAATTGATTACAGCTAAACGACCTCCAGTGAAACGGTGTTAAATGTTTAACACAAGAAATAAATGGCAGAGAAGATTTGAAAAAAATCAACCCACCTTGGCCCTGACTTAAATCAAATCGCTGAAAGCCAATTTACGCCTGTAAAATCATAGTATAAGTCATGTTGAAAACCTATATGTATATAAAGGGCCAGTTATCGTGTATAATTACACGATAAAACTACATAAAACATAAATCTACACTCAGCAGCACTGGACTGCAGTATAAGAGGTCAAGGGTACAAACTGTACAAAATTCAAGAATTCTTTACTTTCTATAGCATGTTTATCTGTTGCTTTATTTTGTTATTTTGGAGTTTAATTTTTTTAACTACTGACCATTTTAAACTTGTACTGAGAAGGTGAAACTATGTACGTTCCGTCAGTCAGATTTAAATGAAAGTTTACATCCATGGCATAACATCATAAAACCGTTATAAAATGTTATAAAACACTTCTAAAACATGCTTTAAAGTACGAAAAGTCATCTAAATGATAATTTCGCAGAGCAAACTATACATGTATACATTTATCACTCGATGCATGTTATGAAATTGACCGCAGCCTTTGGTGAGGCTGAATAAAAAACAGCATTGCATTAACACAGCACAACAAATTACTTGATAAAACCCTTTGATCTTTTAAAGAAAACACTTTCAATAAAATGTTCAATTTAATAAAATGTTACATTTGTGAATACCAAAACGTGATGTTTATATGTGTGCAGAATGTATACATTTTTCCCGATAACCCTTATGTGCAAAAATAAATTATGAATTCAGATTCATAAGTTGAATTGTATAACTACTTTCAACACATATACAATTCATATATGATTATCTTGCTCACAATTAACATTTGGCTTGGATAAAGTGTAAAATTATGTATTTTCTATAATGACAATTATTTGAAACATAAGCATGCTTTAAGTTGGTATCAGACAGTTTGCCTATATCAAATATATGTAACAATATGTGACCTTTGGCGAATTTATGCATACTTACAGTAGAAAAAACAATTTAGCCTAAGGCAAAGCGATTTTAAACCTATCTCAATTTAAATTCAGCAAAAGTCGTTAATCCCCACACAAAATGTTTATTGGCTTCAAATCAGTAAATAAGAACAATAGGGATAACTGCTAAAGTAGACATCGAGTCAGAGCGGATTACCTGGATGGGCTCAAATGTAAGTGGTCATGTGGTTTTCTTAGTTTAAAAATAGCTAACTGTGCAGCGTGGCTAAGATACGAAATACATTTTGTAATGACGATTATGGCTTGATGCTTCACTTTTCGTATGGTGTGGGGCATCAATAAGCAGCATTTCGCGGGATCTGTTCAGGTAACAATAATTTATTTTATTAATTAAGGAATAGGTTTTTGATCAGAACCTTCGGATACCACCTTGAAGCATCCCTGTCGGTCCCAATTACCGACTGACCGTTTCAAGGCGGTAACTTTTGGGTTTGCTTTATTTGTATAATGACGCGTCTCTGATTTGTTCTTAGTTTTACATTTGACTTGTATGTGAATACGTTTGTCCTGGGTCTTTTAAAATTTTCGTAAATGTTGCAATGATGATAGCACTTTGTCATTTTACCTTATTTAAACTAATAAAAACAGTAAACAAATATGACACTTAAACATGTTTATCTAGCAGTCTTAAAAGTATTAAAACAGAAAATATAGTATTTCTATTTACATTACAAAGAGTATCAAACAAATTATTTGTAATTATGGATATATGTAATATACTTATATAAAAGAATCTTAAAAAATAGATATTAAATATTCAATTAAGTAATAAAATAGTCATTTAAAAACACATTACTGTTATCAAAATAGTTTCAATACAACTAAAATAAGCTCGAAGTGAAGATTTAATGTCATTAAACGTTTCATCAACAAAATAATACTTACAAAACAAGTATGTGTCCATTGGATAGGGCAAGAATTATAAAAATATAATGTCATTGTACTTCAAAACAGACTCGCGTTTTACGCATTTCTTAAAAAATAAAAAAACCCCATACATATCTGGTGAAGCATGTAGTTTTAAGTTGTTCATTGTTTGCCTTTGTTTAATGCATCAGTAACCCATTTATTGACTTTACACTGTTAATAATAATATAGGTTACGCAATTCCATGTGTTCAATAAAAACATTTTATAGCATCGTTAGAGCATATAGTGATGTCACTTTTCCCAATTTCTTCTCATTTTAGCATGTCAATCACTTCTCGCATTTTCTTGTCCAGTTCAAGGTTTTTGGTATCTGTATTAGCAGCCAGACCATCGACAATCTAAAACAGGTAAAATGTGTTTAGTCTAAAAACAATTTGACTTAATTACATAACAATATATACCAGAGTGCCACAATAACACAAACAAATAAATGATCTTGAATTAAAGAACCATAAATAAACAAATGACTCCTTATCGTCTACTGGGCTTTGTCAAAAATAAGTATTTAGCATATTTGCACCGTACCAGCTATAGTGAGTACAGTGTGTTGGTACAGGGCAAATATGTAATTTTGATAAAGCATCAAAGGCAAAGTTTATGAAGAGTTATTTTTCTTTGGTTATCTTGTTCCCTGCATTTTTTGTACTGTGAATCCCTTTAAATAGCTCATTAAAGCTTGGACATGTTTAAAATTTGGAATTCAGAAGGACACACGACGTTGTGATGTTTTTTTAAAATAAATTCCGAAATATTCGTCATATAATTTTCTTAAAATGCTTACAGAATTTCATACGACTACTGGCTGGAAGAATTATATAAACTGTGGTTAGTTAACCTGGGATAGCGTTTAAAAAATCTCTCTGATTCGAAATTTTAAATGTCTTAATAAGATTGTTTACTTACAAACATTACAAACTTTAAAATTAGTAAAAAGTAACAAATGCTTAAACTTTCAACTACCAGACAAATATTGTATATTAAAATTTATCGACTTAACTTATCAGCAATCCACCAACTTACTTTATTTAAATCTCCGAGGAATTCAGTAAGAACATTCGATTGTTCTCCTTTAGCCTGTAGGCCCCTTTGAAACCCTTTAGCTTTCTCTCTGTATCTCTGTACCTCGCTGTAGAACACTTGCTTCTGACCTGGACAATCCTTGAACACAAAATATTAACATACTTGAACGTGCACGTACTTCCAATTACATTATGCAACTTTTTTCACAATTAATTTAAAGTTTTGTATATGTTGCAGTGATGTCTGTTTGAAAATGGATTGGACAAAAGAATACAAAAACAGTCATGGCGCATAAGGTGTAAATGACAGATAGTTATCACTTTACCTTTGATAGCTTTGGTGCACTCGGAGCCAGGCTATCTTCCAGGACCTGGGCGATTACGTCGAGACTGTCATCCACATACTGGGGCACATGGACATCAAACAGCTGGTTCGGCTGGCGGATCATACGACCCCAAACGCGGGCTGCGTAACTAAATATAAGAAATATTTTCCTTAGAATTTTAAGACATTTCTAACGTCATAGTTCCGATTGTAGTTAACCGTTTGTGTGTTGTACTAATTGAACACTACCTTAACACCCGTTTGGATAGATATTTACATGTCATTAATGCGATCTATATGACAAACTTGTTCTTTTTGTAAAAAAGCATTTTTACCTATGAGACTTCCAAGCAAACAGTGTGTTTTCATCAATTTTGAACTTGTTTGCCAATATGTCCATATAGTCACAGATAAACTTCGCTGGCGGGGGACAAAGCTCACTGTCCAGAATGTGGTCAAACAGTGTAGTCAGGTATTCGTTGATGGATTGCTTAAGAAAAGTGAAACATAATGTTAATTATGATATTAAAACATTAACTATGCTATGCAGATAACGTTCAAAAAAGTTATATTTTATAATTTCATTTCATTTATAAAGGAAGCACAATATGTCACCAGTCCTAACTAGAACTATCGCTGAATGCGATTCATACCCCCACCAATGTCCTTGACAAAGCTGGTACAAAGGTAACATGGTTTCTGCACATAACCTTGTTGAGTTGAACATTTGAGTAAAGTTTGAAGAAAATTCTTCCATTAGTATAGGATTTATAGAGCGGACACGACATATTGTCTAATACTTGATTGTATGTAAATTTGAAGACTTAAAAGGGGCATAACTTTGTCAAAATGCAATACAGAGTTATGAAACTTGACCTGCATATCCTAATTTTGACACTTCATATATATTTTAAGTTTCAAGCAAATACTTTTTCTAGTTTCAGAAATATTCAAATACATGTTAAAACTTAAGAATATTTTCTAAGTCAATTTTTGACCTTCAAGTGTGACCTTGACCTTAAAGAGAAACATGGGTTCTGCACATCCCTTTGTTGAGGTGAACATTCGAGCCAATATTAAAGAAAATCTTTCAATTAGTGTAGGACTTACAGAGCGGACACGACATAATGTCTAATATTTGATTGTTTGATATTTGACCTTCAATTGTGACCTTGACCTTGAGCTGACACATGTGCAACATGAGTTCTGCACATCCCCTTGTTAAGGTGAACATTTCAGCCAAGGTTGAAGAAAATACTTCAATTGGTATAGGAATATACTGTAAATACTAACTTAACAACACTTTCTTATACACATTCCTTAGAAAAGTGGTCTTGATTTTCCAAATTTGTCCACATTAAAATATAGTATAGTGTATTCATGCAGCCCATTGTTGTTAAAGCCATAATCTTATCGGAAGGCAAATTCTTTTGTCAGAAACAAACTCAAAAGGTTCGAGGTTTGAAATGTATAGGATATTTAGACAGGTTTTAGTACTGGTCA
>CM017573.1:20350873-20390873 GCA_007844125.1 Sinonovacula constricta | reverse complement strand
TATCTATCTATCTATATCTATCTATCTATCCTATCTATCTATCTATCTATCTATCTATCTATCTATCTATCTATCTATCTATCTATCTATCTATCTATCTATCTCTATCTATCTATCTATCTATCTATCTATCTATCTATCTATCTATCTATCTATCTATCTCTATCTATCTATCTCTATCTATCTATCTATCTATATCTATCTATCTATCTATCTCTATATCTCTATATCTATCTCTCTCTATCTCTATCTATCTATCTATCTATCTATCTACACACACACACACACACACACACACACACACACACACACACACACACACACACACACACACACACACACACACACACACACACACACACACACACACACACACACACACACACACACACACACACACACACACACACACACACACACACATACATACATACATACAAACATACATATAAAGATAACTTGTTGGATACCTTGGTTGTGAAAAGTTTGTTCAGATAAAGTTCATCAATGGCCGATCTCTCCCTCTGCCTTGCCTCGTCCTCCTCTGGCTTAACCTGGAGCAAAATTAGATCGCACAAGATTAGCAATATTATCAAAGTTGTTTACAAACGTGGGGCTTCTGAGTCAAGCCAGTGGTGTAAATGATTATGTCTATGTATTAAAAACAACGAAGTAAGATACAAGAAAAACAGAATAAAGGCGAATACTATTATTTCGTTCAATCGACAAGGTTATAAAAACGCGATTATGTTGTTTAGCAACGTACAGTCTGCATTTTAAATTAGTAAAATGGTTACAGTTATCATTTACAAAGTTCAAACTAACGAAGTAATTGGATGAGACATACGCAGATATGTCAATTTCTTGGGACGTGGTAGTAGGGCACATATATAGAACAAAGCTTCGCTGAGAAACCAATAGGTCTGCTATAAAGTTGATTCTTAACAATTAGTTTTAAAAGTCAAGATTACAATATGAATGCAGAAACAATATAAAACAATTGGAAATGACAATAAAATCTACTCAAAAGAAATATATTTCCCCCCTCAAAGCCACTGGTAGTCTCTTAGTTGAGACATCGCCGTACTAACCAGGTGCCATTTAGTAGAATCATCTGGATTCTCTACATCTTCACTAGCTCCACGAATGAGCTTTGTTGTGTCTTTGGCCTGACCTCGGAAGTCAAGTTTGATGTTCACTGGAAAACATATAGAAATGGTTATGTCAAACGAGCCCTTGTTTATGTGTTTAAACTACATACAAAAAGTTATTCAGACGCCTTACAGAGTTGAATAATAACGGTAGTCAACAAGAACATATCGAGATAAAACAACTAATGCACGGTAATATATCTTGTCAAACTGTGATAGTTTGTCTCTCTACAAAAGAATCATATTGACGAGTCGGAATATTTATTTACGATAAAGTTTTAATCTTTTAATACGTTCCACTATTTAAGTCAAGCCAGTAAAATATTTAAAACCACTGTTTGTTGTTTTTTAATCTTTTTGGTTAAATTAATATTTTATACTCCTAAATGTGTTTAACATTCGGAAATATCCAACTCTCTAGTAAAACCAACATATTGTTTGGATCAATAAAGATTATCCTTTCGATTAAAGTTTTACATATACGTGTATGATCATTTTCAAGAACGTGGTTTAGAAAACGAAAAGACAGAAATAAATATTATATTGTAATCCTCCTGGTCCAGTGTCTTAGGATCAACTAGGGCCATATTTGCCTTGTCAGGCACATTGTAGTGTGCAAGAGTGTTTAATCGAACAAGACATCCTCTCTTGATGCTGGTGTTGTCTTCATCTTTCAGGACCGCTGGCGCCGTATGACCTGCGCACCACTCTGGGAGACAAATTTAAACATTTCCTAGATTTTTGAAGGAAAACGTTTAATGTTGACAAAGATGCCTATCTACACATAAAAGCCATCAATTTGAAATGTGTAAGATACCGAGAAGATGTTTGTCAGCAACAGTATCAACTTGGCAACTGCACCATCTCTTTCATAGTCATAATGGTGTAATTATTTAGAATACTACATAAACCTTAAATTAAAATATTTGTTATAAAAGTAGATTGTGTTATATTAAAACAGATGTGGTTATATAAAACAGTCGGGGTTATATAAAACAAATGGAGTTTTATGAAAACTTTTTTAGCCCACAGATTAACTCCACATGCCCCCTTTACTAATCATTTTAGTTAAATATATATTCCTTTTCGATGTTATCTTGGCTTTCCGTAATAATGTGTTTTCAACTTTTTGTTATATTTAGCTAAGAATAATTGCATTTTCAACGTGTTCTTAAGAACAAAAGCTAAATATCTGCTTAATTTAAGTCTGATATAGTCTAAAGTGTTTGGATAATTTATACAGACCGTAAAAGAGTAAGCCGAACAGGCTGCTTATCAGAAAGTTCTCACAGATTAGAAACCCTGTTTGCTAATCCCCGGGGAAAGATAAAAACAATTGCCCTAAAGAAAAACTACTTGAAGAACTTCAGCAGTCAGGTGGGACGGAGATGGGTTATGCTTGTAACCGAAATTGTATGTATTCTTATGCATTAAAGCCATTAATTTTTAATAAAGACTAAAAAGAAAAGATTTGATGTTTGAATGTTCTTTTCAGCAACTATATAAACAACATCGCATAATATTGCGCATTATTTCCATGTAGATATTCAATCATATAGCAGAAAGAGTTCTCAAAATCAACATTCGTAATAAAAAGAAACCATAAAATAAGATTTGATTCTATTAGGATAATTGGTTTTAAAGAAACAATGTATATTCTATATTTCCATGTAGATATTCAATCATATAGCAGAAAGAGTTCTCAAAATCAACATTCGTAATAAAAAGAAACCATAAAATAAGATTTGATTCTATTAGGATAATTGGTTTTAAAGAAACAATGTTATACAAAGCAATTAGAAATTATGAAAAAACATTTCATGCTTTTAAATATGAAAGTGAGAAATACCAGTAAACTCAGGTTATCACTCTCAGTCTAGGTTCCAAGGGAGGTAATAATTAAACAAAATAAAGTTTTAAGACAAAATAAGCATGAAATAAGAAAATCTATCGATTTCAGTGCACACGCCGCTCGTGAAAATATATTTTCTACGACCATTCTTGAAATAAAATAAGATCAAACACTGAAATTGACGATTATTCACTATGTATATTATTTTTATGTATGTAAAACTTTTGCTTTATATTTAAATTCTACAGTTCCAGGAGCTGCCGATTCGACCTGTGCTTAACAAAATAATATGACTGAATATCCTTAAGTTTTTTTTATAAATATTACCTCCGTAATGCGTAATCAACCTGATTATCCCATAATAAAGAAAACACTGACAGTAATACATTGTGTATTGTTATCTTACGTTTATGTTTTTTAATGAGTAACGTCCGCATACGATCACAATTATATGAAGAAATAGTGCGTCGTTACTATTTCAACGAAGTTAATATTGACAATCATTTTGATCTTCAGTTAATTTTTTACTTAGTATCGAGGGAAGCAAAATGACAATATTAAATGTCTTATTCTAACAAAGTCAAAGTTTTACTACTTTAAAGAAAGAAGCACCTTGCATATTTATGACATATACCGTTTATCCCGTCAAATAAAGAGAAGAGAGTTCATGGTGGGTAAGCCGGTCATGATAACGATAAACTGAAATTTGGGGTGTATGCATTGTGACTACAAGCTGTGTCCACAAAGGGCCAATGTGATGTCATTGGTCAGCAGGTATTAGGTCTCTGTTATGTTTAATCGTACCAATGGGTAGGGTTATAAGGTAAACTTTGACAATTACTTAAAGGCATTTGATTGACTACGCGCTGAAGCGCGAAGTCTACTGTGATCACGTTTGCTGATTGCAACTGGAGAGTCATGTGACCAGGCCGTTTACCGATTAGATCTAAGCGGTAATCAGAAATACGGTTCATCATCAAGCAATAACCTTATAAACTGTCTTAAAAATCCAATGTTAATCAAAAACTGTCGTGATTGTCACAATAAAAACTGTCGACAGATATTGATAGTCAAATATTTTTAATTTCGATTTTTTTCTTTGATACTGTATTGTTTTTTTTTATTTGTCAAGCAAGGGAGATTAATGTGATGGGCATCTTGGTGAATTTTAATTCTACTTATGTACAATTAAACCGCCTTCCTATACATTTATGTTTATTTTTAATTTTGCCATGTTTCTCTTACTGGAAGAAAACATACTTTTGCACTGTCTTTGATGCTTTGCATCAATGTTTTTCTTGCCGACAAATTTCGATTTAAAAAAAAACACGCTGTGGAGGTTTAAAATTGATTATGTAGAAGTCAAAAGTATACCATAGGTTAACAAAAATAGATTTGCAACATAACTAAAACGAATATGGGTACGCAACATTTAAAAACAATATGTTTCCCTATCAGCAACGGTGGTCACAACTTATAGTGTTTAATTTATTGGGTTCATCTTATGTAACAGCAAAGAACAGCTGCGCTGTTCTGTGAGACCCTTTCCAAAAAAAGAACCTTGTACATGTAGTCCGTTTTAACAGTGTGGCTTGTAACAATCAAGTAAAGCTTGCAGTTATAAAAAGGAAGCATGCATTAATATGCGTTTTCGGCTGCTGGGCGAGGTCTTGTTTAACAACAAAAACCGAGTTAACCATGCAGCTTGAAATTACAGATGTAGCAACAAAAAAAAAGGGAAGTAGCAAATAGTCTAGTTGTTCCAACCAGAGTACGGTTCGTTACTCTCACATATATTAATGAAACTGGATGTCTAACATCCGCCGTTTTTTCTCTTGTTAATTTGATATTGGATTGTCATGACAAAGTCAGACAGGTATTTGGCACGTTTTTGCAGAAAAATATTTTTTTCTCTTTGTTGCATTATTATATGTCATAATTGATGCCAATAATTTATATCCTACGTAAATGCTTAAATAACAATATTGTTTCCTTACATATATCAATTTGTAAAGCAATATGCTTACTTCTAAAAATAGATATCGACACTAGAGCGGATGATGTGGTTGGTGGTTTAACAATATCACCAAAGAAAAAGGGCTGTGGTTTTAAAATAACTGACTGTGCGTCAAGGCTCAGATAGGATATGCGTGTTTTTTATCACGAGTGGGTGTTACACTTTTTTTCTATCACGTACAATTAGGAGACCGATTCACAGCAGTTCAAGAAAACGTTGTAAAATAACAATAAGAATATATGACAAAGTCCTTTGAGTATTGCAACATATACCAAACTCCGAAAAGGCACAGAACAAAGGTATTTCACATGCATGCTAAACGAAAAGTAAAAACAAATTTGTGATGAGTCATTTAAGGAAAAGAGCAAACCCGACAGTTACCGCCTTGGAACTGAATTTTGTTCTTTGAAATGTATTGGCTTGTTTGAGAAAGAAAACTAGTTCAAAATCAGCCTTTAGCATCATTATAAGCTAAGACAGAAAGACAGGTATAGTTTCAGGAAGCAAAAACGAATAATTACGCGTTTTAAGTTCAGATGGGTACATATTATTTAAATATATGATGCGTACGTTTTAACTCCCGATGCTTAATGTTAGTTTGCTTCACTTTGACGGGATGTTTTTATTTACACTGTTTGTTTTTACAGAAAAACCTTCAGGAAGTGCGAGGTTGGAGCGCTTCACAAACCAGATTTAAGCACCCCAGTCGATCCTTTTGCCGACTGATCGTTCCAAGTCGGTAACTGATTTTTTTTCTTTTTGTGTGTTATGTCTCGTCTCTGTGTTTTTGTTGCATTTACATTTACCCTGTTTGCCTTTGTCGTGAGGAAGATTAGATTTAAATATCTGTGGAAATTTTGATAGGATCTTTTCTTATTTACATATTGATTAAATGACTGTGATAAATTGGGCGTCGAATCACTCAAACAATTAAAACACATTTTTTAATTATAGAAAATGGTTAGTGCTGGTTGGTTTCGTGGTTAGAATAAAGATAACAGTAACTTATAGATCGCTGTTAAGTCAACAGTTTCATTTTTGCATAAATTAAAATTTGCTTTCATTTATTTAAACAGAATAGTAAAACTATACTCTTAGGTTAAAAAAGTTAAAACTATAATTAGTAGATAAGAAGTGTAAGGAAGTACAGACATTTAAAAGATAAATATAAAATCAGAAGGCTCGACACAAAACCTTTTTACAATGCTTAACTGCTAAACATTCTTGATACTACCACACATCAATTGTAAATTCAATTATATTTCAACTGTCGAAAAATATAGTTATTACAAATAAGGAATAATTCTCTGTTCATGATATATTGTGATTTATCCTCTCACACAAAACGAAAACAGAAAATTGAGCTAAAACAATGCCAAGAGATCAAACGTAACGAAATATAAGCGATTTTCCAAATAATAATAATAACCAATAAACTACATTTACAAAAAGTTATTTTGCTTAAGCTAATCCTTTGTTAGTCGATGATAAAAAACAACTAACAACAATTGAAAAACAATGACTTTCACTAAAACTACTCTTTAATATGTATTGAATTAAAATAAGATAGCTTCAAGTAAAACCTACAAACACACATCTAGTGATAAAAAAAGTAATTCAGAAGCCTTAACATTTTAAATAATCTAACCAAAAAAGGATTATTTAATGGAAAATTATGCTTCAGTTAAATAATTCTAATACATCTTAAAAAAGTAGTAAAGTTTTGGTTAATGTTTACATGCAGGCAATTAGGTTAATGGACAAACATGATTACAAATAATGTGTTAATCTAGACAACTGTAATTAGATCATGTTTATACAATTCTAAACGATGGGGCGCTATATTTCTGGAAATATTGTTACCAATTTTTCGGGCACTATTTGTAAAAACTAAAATTGTTTGAAACATTATGATCACTATAAAAAGGGGGTTGGCAGTGGGTATAATTTTGTCATACATTAAACTGAGCCTGGCCTGATCAGAATCAACTGTTTTTCTCCTTCAAATATACAAGTGCAAATGAATAGTAATACAAAGTAAATCCATAATAATACAAAGACATTTTATTCTTAAAAGTCTAAAGGTCGAGATTAAAGTAATGTTGGGGTATAATTTTCAACAGAATACAACGAACAGAGGCAAGTCTTTAAACGAATAATGTAAAAGACAACACTGTGATTATCAACTCGTCTCAAAAAGACAAAAAAGCATTTATCCCCATAAATTGTTATATTTTAATATCAAAATTACTATGCACTATCGAACTTAAATATTCCATTTCAAAAATACTTGCACTTTGCAAAGCATTTAACAGTGAAATCCTATATACTCAATAACAATTTAAGATAAGTGATACAGTTTTACAAACAAGAGGGTCATGATAACTCTCAATCACTCACCTGAGGACAAAGGCTTTTAGTGGGCTCAAATCTTTCGTCAAGTAATTATTTTACTGTAGAAATCTTATTTACTTGAGAAATATTTCGTGAAGATTGGATCATTAGTGAGGCCACTGGGCTGATAATATTTTCTACAACTTTACCTAGTTACCTACTAAATCCATGTGAGCATATTTAAGATTTCATACTGGCAAACATTCTAGCCAAGTTTTGTGAAGATTGGACCTTAAATGTGGCCTCTAGTGTGTTCACAAGGGTTTTTGACCTAGTGACCTACGTTTTGACCTCACGAGGCCCATTTACGAACTCATTTAAGATTTCATGCAGAAATACATTGTGGCCAAGTTTGGTAAAGATTTGGCTACGAATGTGGCCTCTTGTGTGTTCACAAGCTTTTTCTAATATTTGACCTAGTGATCTAGTTGTTGACCCCACGTGAGTTTAAATTATGGTTTAATTTTCAATATTTATTATAACTATATTTTGTACAACAGTTAACAATTAACATCACTAAATCATGCTGAGAAAGGTTGCAGATCAAGAAAGTATCTGCAATGGGTTCAAATTAGAATATACGAACGAGATGCAAGCATAAAAGTGACCTAACATTACATACAATTAAATATTTAACATTAATCATTTACTTTACAAAATAAAGCTAGGCATTCAATAGACAATGCTACAAGCACCATACAATAAAATATTATACTTTTATATAAAAGTTATAATAACTAGTAATGTAATATTAACATGTGACATATTCATTCATAGAGTTTGTGGAAATAATGCCCAAAGTATATTTCCTTTACGTTTTATTATAAAAACTAATGCATTGATTCATTGTTTATGACAATGGATTGGATAGATGCGTCTGTATAGAATAACATAAAGAATACTGCATCTTGTAATAGAAAATTTCGGAGGTGATATAACAAACTACTGACTGTTTAAGAGTTAATGTTGGCAGTAAATTGATTTTACATTGTAAGATTGTGTCATGCATTTGCAGCGACATACATAAAAAGTTTCCAAAAGATAGACAACATTAAAGAAACACCCATTATTGTAATATAAAAACGCCTCATCATAACAGATAAAGACTTGCAACATATAAATTAATTCAAGTAAGAAGAAAAAGGTAACATAAACTTTAACAAAAAAGATTTATCAAGCCGCTACAAGCATAAAGATAAGCATTTAAAATAACATTTAAAATTACATTTAAAACAATGCAACAGAAAGGCTCACAAGGGGCATACAAAATATATTTTAAGCAGGTAAGTTTACCTCTATTTATACTAGAACAGACTCAATGTTAATACCGTAAATATCTTAAATGAACATAATATAACATTATTAAGTTTTATGTAAAAGTTTTATAATAACATGTTTTTTAAGACTGATTTGACACCTAAGTTTGGAACACGTTGTGCATTTACTCCACATTGAATCAATGCTACAATTGACTAGACTTTTCAATTAAATTCAACCAATCGAATGACTATGAATGTAAAATGGTCCCAATGTGAAAAATGTATTTACAAGACTTCATATTTACTTACTTATTAAAAATATACTGTTTATAAATATATTCTCAAGAAAAAAATACTTTATAAGCTAGAAATGAGGAGAGATTGGCAAGCAGAAAACAAGCATACCTGTCCCTGGTATATCACCTGGTCTATAAGAACTTGGTCAGATGAGAACATCACATTGAAGGCATATTGCTGGTAACTATGAAAAGGAAGTCCTTGATCGACAAGCGTCCTGTTTACAAATGACATTCCAATCGCCATCTCGGCAAATTCTGTAAACGTTATTTATGGTAAAAAGTCGTCAATACAGGTTTTCTACGACAAAGATAAAAGCTATCATATGACTGTAGTAGAAACCTTGAGTTGGGTCTTCGAAAGCAAAGCAGTAAAAGAACATTTGATAGTGGCAATTGCTGACATAGAGAAACTCTTCAGAAAGGTTCGTCAATAACGGACATATAACACAGCTGTACAAGTGATGAAATACGGATTTTATTTTGAAAATGATTAAACGGAGGGCAGAATCGTTCATGTCAAGACGTTTTAGCCAAATAACTGGGAAAGTAACGTGTTATAATTGCAAATTATATTTCATGACATGCTGCCAAAGTAAAAGCAGCATAATGTAAATTGTATTTCTAAAAACATTGGTTTTGTGACCTTGACCCCACTCCGTAATATTTCTTACCTTGTCTAGCAATACTAGTTATTTCCATTTCCATAGCTTGTAGTTTCTGTTCAAGAAGCCTCCTCTTTCTCTTCATCGTGTAAAACTTGCCGTAAATAGCCGAACAAACTGCACATGAACGTAAATGTAAGATAATAAAGTGGATTTAGATTAAGTTTATTTGATCAATTTTCTAGATATGTCAATGTCACATTTGTTAACTGACTTGTGTTTATATAAGTTTTAATAAGATGTACATATACAGTATTCCACCCAAACCACTATTAATGATTATGCGTATTTTTCATTAAAAAGAATTTATAGTTTATCGTTTCTCTTTATAATTGGTATTTACATTTAAAATATTTATCTTACTTTGTATACACGTATTACATAAAAACGTCACTAAAATACGCGTGAAGTAAATATTGTATTTACCCACGATGCCTATCGCAACTAAAATTGCCAATACAATCCCAACAATTGTGACAATGGTACTGACATTGCTCACATCGTACTTGAAATAGCCAAGGGTTTGTTGAAAATTGGTGCCGACATTCACCTTAATTAAATAGAAATATCAGTTATTTTTAAATTCATAATTAGACAAATATATAGTTAATGCCATAATATAAGAGTAGGAATTATCACAAACGACATTATACTTATTATAAACATAGCAATGATAACAATAATAACAATAATTATAATAGTCATTTTCCAGGTTAGAGTCGCTGATTTTTAACTCCTCCCACCCTCTTCCCGAAGACTTCCATGTAGGGAAATTTTCCTACGGTGCGCAAGTGGTTTTATCTAGACTTTAGTCTGAGGTCTTCCTCCACCAATAGTTAGCTGGACGTCGCCAATATGACTATAATTGTGTCGGTGCGATGTAGCAAAAAATATATCCATCATCCGAACTCAGAACATCATCTTAATTATTTACATCATCGTCTGTATCGTCGCCATTGTCATCATCTTCATCAGTTATAGTTGTAGTAGTAGTAGTCGTAGTAGTAGTGGATGTAGTAGAGTAGTAGTAGCAGCAGTACTACCAATAGTTACATTGGAAGAATATGAAATAGTTGTACATGAAGTAGTAGTAGTAGTAGTACAGTAGAAGAAGTAGTAGCAGTAGTAGTAGTAGTAGTAGAAGTAGTAGTAGTGGTGGTGGTATTAGAGTGGTAGAAGTAGTAGTCATCATTCATCGTCTACGTCGTCGCCATTGTTGTCATCATCATGAGTTACAGCAGTAGTAGTTGTTGTAGATAACGAGGTAGTAGTTGTAATAGTATGAGTCAGTGTTTGGTTTGGTTCATAAGATTCGAATAATAGAAACATTATCAAAATATGACAAGTCTTCTGTTAAGGACTTGACTTGACATTATAAAAAATAAATAATCTATGTTAGTTACGTGACTAAATAAACTAAAATGACTAAAAGAACCAAAATCAATAACCACTCATATATCACGTATGAATCTTAACTTCTACAGGCTGCAATTGTGGTATTTGAGGCATTGTATCACGTATTTGGTAACACTTAATTGGATCATTAATCATTATTTCGTCAAATATATAACTTATGGTGACTTTATATTGAGATCCATCGTCATGGTCGTCTGGAATCTTACATTTTAGCGATGTATCTGTTACTATTATTCCAGTGCATTGTGCTTCTCCAATACTGACCAGAAATTCTTCGTGAGAGGCCGCTTAATCTAAATAGGAACCCTAAAAGAAATATTTACATTAAGCGTGTATTGCTGGAATAAACATAATTCAGTTTTGCTAAATAACTTAAACAGTAAGTAACGCATTGATAAGTTGTAAATCATGTAAATGAAAAAATAATCAAGAATTAAGGTAAATAGAAAAAGCATAACATATTTTTAATAAAAGCATTTATTTAAACAATACACAGTCTTATAAGGTGCAATTATTTATTTTTCACTTTTAAGAAAAAATGTTATATTATTTTCATACTTACTGACAAAGTGATGCATTTATCGTCTTTATCGATTGTTTTAACAACGTCAGTGAAACTTTTAAATACGGGATTTGGGTAGAAGGAAACTCTTATATCTTTTTCATATGCATCTACCATCATTTTGATTGTTGCTTTAACACACTGGCAGGTGGAATCTCGTTATTTTTGTTCGTCTAACTTAACGTCCAGGTCTGTTTTCAAATTTTCAGGCGCTGGAGGGAATCGACATTGCAGCAACGTAGAGCTGACGTCGCATTTTAGGCTCTGAATTATTAACATATAAATATTATTAAAATACATTAAATACTAAATTTTAAGCAGAAAAAAAATACGAATATGATTTTATATATATAAAGTAGTCATTACTGGTATCGCGGTAATCTAAAAGTTCCCGTATATATGACAGAAAAAAGACTGAAAATGACATAGTTATTTTGATTATAGAGAAGAGAAATTAGTAAGCTTTGTTTATTATTTTCATTTTGTGACAAAGTTAATTACCGCAGTACCAGCGAAGACCATAATAAGTTTAAGATTCAAAGGGCCGCAACAACTTGTGATACAAACAAAATAGTTTAGAAGGATTAAAATCCCCTAGTTTTTCTTTAGTCATATCATACGACATTGCATGTGGTTAAAATACACGTCATCTATCTATGTCAGTTTGTAAACAAAGCAAGCAACAGAACTTAGTATTATTCATATAAAAAGGCAAAGGTGTACATGTACAATTTGTAGTTGAGATAGTTTGATGACAGGATGTGAAAATGCATATAGTTTTTAGGTCGCAGAAAATGGTGTAAAAACTAAAATCAGTCTCCATTCGATGGCCCTTGAAATCTAAATCTGTTGACTCTGTACCCTTCCCATCCATGGTTTAGTTTATGGTTGATGATACGGTGATACATCTACTATAAAGTTTTAGTGACATTGGCTACAAGTAAGATAAACTTTATTTACGTTTCTTACGGACTTTGTTTCATGAATTACATGTATTTATATTACTTTTGTTGTTAAGCGCGTATGAAAACATAACACACACCCTTAAACGCGCACTCCATTTTGGAAAATACCACACACCCTTAATCGCGAAGTCTAAACATGAAACATTTTTGTTTATAAAACACATGGTAGGATAAATAGAACACCGAACATGTTATCACACTCGGCACAACAAATCTAAATAGCTCGACAAGCCTCGCGATTCAGGTGTGTCTCAGCCTCGTGTGATTACTTAACACTAACCTAGTTTTGTCTGTTTAAGATATAAATGCAGGCTTAATTCATCGATGGTAACGTCGTATCAGTTTCATAGTAAGAGGCTATACTGAATTCATTATGCACGTGCTCTACGCTTATTCCGGCAAATTATATGCAAAAATGTAAGCGAGATTTAAATGTGCTCTTTCCCTTTTAAAATAGACACGGATAAGTACATGGCCTGCAGAGCAACAGTGAAAACAAACACCTTAAGGTGGCATCTGACAATTTTCCTATCACATACTTGTAACAATAGGGAACTGTGGTATTACTACTGCAAAATCACAAACTTTAGGACTAAAACATAATTTTTAACACTTCTTCAATTGTAAGAGTGTACAAATCGTGCAATAAACCGCTCTAAATTTTCATTATTTGCAAATTAATAAATACGCAAGATGGGGATTTCTGCTAAAAATAGATATCGACGTCAGACCAGATAACCCGGATGATGATATAGCGTAATCTCAAGTTTCTTAGTTTAAGAATAGCTAATTATACATCGTGGCTCGGATTGGAATTACATGCTTGATTAAATGACAAGTGGAGTGTAATGCATCACATTTGGCATAGATGAAGGACAGCAATAACCAGCATTCCGCTAGATCTTTTCAAGCGACAAAACATATTTGGTCGTTTGAAAAGAAAATGACCTAAACTGTTGGATATCACCTTTAAGTATTCCTTTCAGTAGATATTTGCATAAGAAAGTACTAAAGATGCAGTGTGAATATGCCTTGAGAATAAGGATCTTATGTCAATTAGGTAAAGGAATACGAGTTAAGGAATTGGCAAGTAAAGGGAATACTTAAGATGCTTCGTGAATACGGCCAAATGTTCATAAATCTATATGATTTACATATTAAGAGGATATATTTTCACTGGCAGCTAACTAAAGTGTTGGGGGCTAGTAAGAAATGCAAGGGGGTGGTGGGGTGTTCGTGGGGGCAGTCTTTGTTCGCGGTTAAGTTAAATTTAACTAATTGTAAATAAAATGTATAAAATTCAGTAATTTGCATTCGAGGTTGAACAATAGCACATTGACCTAATAAAATCTACCAGTGGTGCAAAGGACAAAGGTATTCACATGCAAGCCAAATGCAAAGTAAGATCAAATCTGTGATGAGTAACAAAAAGAGCAAACCCGACAGTTACCGCATTTGAACGGTCAGTCGGCAATATGGACCATTTTTTAAATGTAAGCATCCTTAGATCTATCTGTCAGAATTAAATTATAATGGTATACTATTTTTAAAAGACTTTAAAATATTATGATATCGTTCAAATCTCGTCCGTTAAGCCCATTCACGATTTTCCTTTTGGTGGCATATATTACGTAATCTGAAATGCACGTGGCCTCTAATGATTTCTAAAAAATGTTTGCTTCTTGTGGCAGAGGTAACTGTTATTTAAACCTCTGACCTCTGACGTGTAGATTGAAACTGACCATGTTGCTTTTCTACACGACATTGAGACCGGGGTTGTAGACATGTAGACATTTACTCCACGTCAGAAGGCACGCTCCTTTCAGATCACAGTAACCTGCTATCTTTTGGGCTATTCCAGTTGAACATTGACTCATCGGATGTGTCGCTAAACACAAAACGAAAAAAGTAAGAGCGATACATTTTCTTCTTGTCAGACTCCTATTTTTATATTGAAAGGATCTGAACAGCATCCGTCATGGAAAAAAACTAGACTTTAAATTTTATGGCTACTATGTACTGAAGTACTACATTGACAAAGGGAATACACCCCATTATGTGACCGTCATATTTTGTCAAATGCCTATGAAAAGTCAGGTCAACTACAGTAATTACGTCTTTTAACGAACATATAATTAAATTTGATCAGAACAAGGGTATAATTTTCTACATCCTTCTTAGTTTATCCAACTATTATTGACATAAAGGAAAATGTACTCACGATAACTGTAAAGGGTTTGCCAAATCAGTCCAGTACCGTGAGTGGACGGCAATTATTTACATTGTTCGAATGGCTTTCGTTTTTTATTTGATATATGAAAACTTCCAATAAATATATCTTTTTAAATGATTTTTTTGTCACAGCATGCACTTAAGAATACCCACAGGAAGTGCGGGGTAGGAGATTTGTAAATCTGTCTAAGCATCCAAGTTAGTCCTTTTGCGGACTAACCATACCATGATGGCAACTGTTGGAATTTCTCTGTTTATATGAAAACATGAAATCATTATTCTCTCTCTTTCTCTTTTTTTTCTCTCTCTATCTCTCTCTCATTCTCTCTCTCTTTCTCTCTCTTTCTCTCTACTTTCATGCACATGATATCAATTGAAAACGTTAGTTACTATTATAAATAGTATTAAACATTAATAATTATGTTATAAAAATAACAAATGAGTGATATTTTTGTAATACTCTATGTGGTAAAATATTAGTTGTCCTGCAGAATATCTAATTGGTGTTTTCAAGTGTTTGATTTTTAATTTCAAATGATTTATAAATGAATATAGATAACTTTGATGAAGTATTTTTATATTCTCTGATTTTAAGAGCTCAATAAATTTTAATACATTAGGCCTTTTCCAATAATTCTGATTTATATATTGTTTTCTTACAGTTTCATATAGTGGACATTCTAATAGGAAGTGATATTCATTCTCTAATTCATTACAGTTTTCACATTTTCTTTGATCTACGGGGATAGAGATTGGTTTGGCCAGCGACCTGTCTCTATTTTCAATCTGTGTGAGGAAAGTCTCAATCTTGTAAGTGATTTTCTAAATTTTTCTACAGTTATGTTATCTAGGTATGGTTTAAAACTGAAGTCACTGAATAGTTTATAAGTATTAGCGCGGGATGATGTGTTTATTTTTCCAGCCCAGTCTTGTTGAGAACAATCTTTAACCCTCTGTTTAAAAAGAGACATGAATACTTTGATTTTTTCTACCCCTTGATTGTGCCATACATGGCTAAAGCCCATATTCTCTAATATATTTTAAATTGTAACAGCCCAATTAGTTTGTACAGCCAAAATCTTATCATATGAATGATTCTCAATTTTTCTAATGGCATTCTACCTAGCTCTCCATATATGAATTCGTTTTGCGTTTGGGTTTTTACACCTAGTATTTCTTTGCAATATTTGAGGTGTATCCTTTCAATTTTGGTTATATTTAAAATCCCTAATACTTCTGATCCGTAGTTTAATATTGGTTATATGAGATTGTCGAATAATTCTAAACGGTGACTTAGTTTAATGTTTGTGAATTTAGCTAAATACTTTTTCATTTTAAAAATTGCTTTCGATGCCTGTCCAGCCAATGATTAATAGGCATGTGAAAAACTTCCTCCTGATGATACTTTTACGCCTAAATAATTAAAAGTTTGCACAATATCTATCTGTTCATTGTTATATGTAAATTGTACATCTAGGGATAAACGCCTTTTTCTTAAAATCATAATTTTACTTTTGGTAACATTTACGGTTAATTTTGATCTCTGGCAGTATTCATGTGGTATATTTAGACTATTTTGCAAACTATCTTTACTCTCAGCGAAAATGACAATGTCATCTGCATATAATAACACAAATAACTTAAACATATCGAGCTTAATTCCTTCAGCACCGTTTAACATTGATGATTCCTCTAGATCATTTAAATTTAGAAAAAAAGGAAAGATGTTAAGCACTCGCCTTAAGCGAGCCCGATATAATTAGTGTAACTCTCACTTAAGAAGCCATCCACCCTTACTGTCGTTTTTAATGAGTTGTACATGGATTTAACGATATTAAGAATTCTACCTCTAATCCTATTTTTATTAACTTGTTCCAAAGAATATCTCTAACTACATAGTCGTACGCCTTACTATAGTCAATCATGGCGACATAAAGTTTTTTATTTGAATTTAAAAAATGGCTTATAGCAGCGTTTAATACAAATTTATTGTCAACCGTACTCATACCTTTCCGAAACCCTGCCTGAGCTTCTACATATACGTTATATTTTTCTGCCCATGTGTTTAATCTATTGTTTAATATGCGTGTGAAAAGTTTTCCAAAATGACTTAAGAGAGATATTCACGGTAATTATCTACTAAGTTTATGTTTCCTTTTTTATGCAAAGGTATCATAATGCTATTATTGTACATGTTGAGTCTTTATTTTGACATTTGTTCGTAAGTGTGTGGTCAGTAGGGCTAAATGTCTTTACACTTTTCTTCGTACATTTTATAAGTTCAGATTCTGTAACTGTAGATCGAGTTCAGTGCATCATTCGTTCTCTACTTTTAGGGATGACACATTTTAGCGATGATATAGGTCATAAAGTCAGTAACCAGTAAACCGTTTAAAGTGTTGACAGGTTAACATAAACCATATGCGTATAATATATTGGTATTTGCAAAATAATATAAGCCCATCTACTTATTCAGTAATTATTTGAGCTCCCCGTTGGCTTCAGTAACTCTAGAGAGACCATTTTCAAACAGCGTTGTGCAAAATATAAAAGTCATTGCGACATTAAATACCAGTTATCGATAGCTATAATATTTTATATGACACAGAAAATATAATAAGCTAATGAATGTAGCTAATAGTTGGTTTACCATTTGGTAAAAAATCGGATCTTTCTCGTAATATGAAGTAATGCACATGAACATAACTTCGTTCCTGTCCACTCTAATATACTTTGTATTCAAGTCGAAAAGATACACAGACTAAAAAGCCAATCCTAAATAAAGGCTATACGTTCAGAAAGGAGAAAGACAGGAAGCCGGGTATAAGACACCTATGCCGCGACGATGGGCTTTGTTTGGCAGTTTATAATGCAAGTTGAGGTCACATTCTGATACATTGGTATATCAATCATTTGATTATTTAAGCATCGGAAGTGTAGCAATTTAAATCACTCTACATAACAATATTTAAATGGCAATTGCGCGATGATACGTAATGTGTATATCTAATGTATCTAGGTAATTTGACTCGAAAGTGATCGAATAGGTATGTGGAAGTAATACTTGACGGACGTATAATATATTTTTTGGAAACAACTCCATTGAAAATTTAATTAACAAAAACTAGGACGCTTATACATGTACACGTATACTAAACGAAGAATGTCAATTATAAAAACTCTATATATAAACGTAGATGGAGTGAATTTTGCATGATTTTCCGATACATGTGCACACTAAGGTTGCTTAACTATTTTCGAACGTTTGTACAGACTGCGTTTTAAGTAAAATTAGCAGCCATGCTTAAGGTATTGACACAATTTCTGTCAATTCCAGTTCAAGCTAATACATTAAAACATACGAATTCAACGATACAAATTATGTTCATTATAAGTATCTATACTTTTATTACATTATTGCACAGCACAACACCTTGCATTATACTGCGATATATCACACAGAACCAAAAACGATGCCCAAGAAAGATATGATGTAATTCAATGTCGCACGTCAGCAAGATTGTCAAACACAGACTCTTGGTAGTAAGATACGGGTTTAGTTAACTATGATATAAGCTTCAACGCACAGGCAGAAAACATCTCTTTTAATTTCAAGATCACGTTTGGAGGTGCTGGAAGGAACGAAATTGCAGCAAGGTGAACATGGTGTTTTTGCATTAAAAGATAAGCTTTATTTGTGCAAAAATGTTATTGTATTATTTTATAAATAAAAAGCCATTATAATTATTTCATTATAAGTGACAATGTTTCAAAGCATTGACATATAACAAAGAATTAATGATAATTATAAAACCATAAAACCGCAACAATTATATAGGAATTCCGAATGATTTACATAACAATAACGTGTAAAACATATACATACATATCTGGCTAGTTAATCAAACTACAATTATATAGGAATTCCGAATGATTAACATAACAATAACGTGTATAACATATGCATACATATCTGGCTAGTTAATCAAAATACAATTATATAGGAATTCCGAATGATTTACATAACAATAACGTGTATAACATATACATACATATCTGGCTAGTTAATCAAAATACAATTATATAGGAATTCCGAATGATTTACATAACAATAACGTGTAAAACATATGCATACATATCTGGCTAGTTAATCAAAATACACAATACTATTTTATTTTTGACATATTTGAAGAAATCAAACTAAAGCATATCTGAGTACAATCATATAATGTACAGTTATGAAACTACTCGACAAAGATGGCGTTGATGATGTTTCAATATAATCAAACAGTTTATAAGAGACTGCATTTACAATTGCAGGTGAGCAAATTATATTTTTATAAATGTATGCATTTAATGAATATTTCAAGTTTGATACAACATGATATAATTAAAGGTGAATTGTGCAGGTAACCAATATGAAATGTGCTTTTTGTTCAATTTACATTGTCATGCTGTCCCCATTCCAAACTAAAACAATTCTATGTTTAATTTATTACAAGTTAAAAAATCAGTACATGAAAAGCGTATTGTATATAATTCAATGCCATTGACAACTTAATGCTATTATAATAATGAATGTGTACAGTGATGTTGAACATATATTTTTTGTGAAAACAGTCAATCACTACAGGCGCTATACGAATGCGTTTGTTGTCATACATATATATTCAATAAATACTTTATGTATGTTTAATGACGTTTTTTTTTTTTTTTAAATTTTCTTATCAATTTCCTAGATCTTTAAACAAATATGATGTAAACAACGAAAAACGTTACATAATTACCACATATTATGACATTTTATATATGTCTGCATATATACATATACTCAAAATTCGAATACAAATAATGCAACTGTTAAGAAGGCAACGTCTGTGTTTAAATTATCCAATTTTTGTTTCCAGACATTAAGAGTCTAATTCAAGAAATCAATTACTTCTTGCATTTTTCGGTCGATTTCATGTTTTGTGCAGGTACCGTCAGAAGATAAATGGTCTAGGATCTGAAAAGGAGAAACAAGAAATATCTTAAAAAGCATGTTGTAGAAATTCTAGCAAAATGTTTCATTTCTTGTTTAGTTAATTGCATATTGTCACATATTAAAATTCTAACTCACATCTAAACTTAACTAGTTGGCCATGTATGTATATGTACATACATGTATGATTCATTAATTCCTCAATGATAAAATAATTATCTTTAGACGAAAGTATGACAAGGTCTTAAAAGTATTAAAACGTATACTAAAATTTGAAAAGGCACAAGCCACATTTGTTCACACTCCAGTCAAATGTGAAGGTTTAAAGGAAAACAGACGGAATACATCAGATTAAATAAAACACACATACAGTTACCGGCATAGAACCTAATTTAAAATTAGCAAGTTTATTTTACTCTCGTTAATACCCAACACGTTTTATTCCCCTTCATGCTAGGCAAAAACGCCATTAAGTGTCCACACAATGAGATAGTGGTGGCCTGGCTGACCTAGTTATACAGTACTATACTTATGGAAACATGTGGCCTACAGTTGTAACCGACACAATTCAGTTCGTTGCACAAACTGTTTGCATATGCCGTTGGCCGAGTATTTCAATCAATATATAATATCAGGACTTTTTACCAAGTTCTATGAGCATTGCAACATATACCACTATTTGAAAAGGCACAAGACGAAGGTATTCATATGCAAGTCAAATGCAAAAGTAAGAACAAACTGTGATGTGTCATTAAACAAAAAATGCAAACCAGACAGTTACCACCTTTGAACGGTCAGTCGGCAATACGAACCGACTGGGGTGCTTAAACCGGTTTTACAGAGCTCGAATCTAGCACTTCCTGAGGCGTTTCTCAAATGAAAACAATGAAAAGAAAACCGATCTATTTGAACCACGAAAGTAATGACAATAAAAGTGTAAATGGTTGTAGGATCCTGTGCATGAGAAGAAGGAAATGGGGAACCAAAGTTCAATGCCCATAAAAATACACGTAACAATTCTTATAGGACGAATTAAATGAACATAGATTACATAGATGTGTAATTTTGATATTCATTCAGTCAGCATTTGTAAGTAGGTCAAAAATGAGAAAGAAATACGTTTTGTTTTGCACAAAAATAAAACAAGTCCTGTCAACTTATGTATTTAGAAACTTCAAAGGTTGCCTGTGAATACAATCAAGGCGTCTATCGTTAAGACTGAAGAAGGACTGGCACATTAGGTAAAGTGACGGACGTTTATCTTATTATGCGTTAGCAAGCTGCTCTCGCCTCCCTCGAGTTTATTGAAAGGAAAATATTGTTATTCGTGCAATGACACTATCAAGTCTGTAAGGCGAGTTTCAAAATCGGTTGAAAAGAAAGTGTACAATGAAGATTTGTTCAAAGTATGATATCTTAAAGATGATCGAATTCGAAAAGAGTCTTTATAATAAAATTAAAAACATCATGATTGTTATGAAAAGAAAAATCAAAAGCTAAATGATGATATACCTGATCAAGGTGTGGAGTCAGCTGGTCAAAAAATCTCTTAAGGTAAGCTGTTTTGCTGAAACTCTGTTGCTGTTGCAGCTGAAGTTTGAACAAATTGGTAATATATGGGTTTTCTGAACCACTTACGTTGCGTACAAGTATTTATGAGTATTTATATTTGACAAAATAAACCCAACAAATCCACAATCAAACCTGACATAAATGTACATGTTTAATGACCTTTAGTAGATACTTAATAAAAAGACACCTTTTCTGTTGTTTTGCTTCAGAAAGGACTTTTAATGGACTAAGTTTTAAAAAATGTGCACGTAAAGAAACTACGAATAATAATAAATATATAAATATCTACATCGTTCATGAAGTAAAGCTACAAACTTTAAAACTAAATGTTATTGTGCATTTAAGTTTCAACGTGGCCTACATCTTCTTTCTAGACACACTCGAACTTTTTTGATCAATGCTTCTAAATGTTATTGTGCATTTAAGTTTCAACGTAGCCAACATCTACTTTCTAGACACACCCTAACATTTTTGATCAATGGAGGAATTAATATAATTTCCATAATCGACCAGAGTTTTCAGTCAATATACATATGTTATAAACACCGTTTAACCAGTCTACCTTGTTGACATCTTCTAGATATTCTGCCAGGACGTTGTCTTGTGCCCCTTGGGTATGTAGACGTGTGAAAAACTCTTTAGCTTTCTTTCGGATTCTCACTACATCGCTTTGGAATACCATTTTCTGAAATAGGAAAGTGTTTACTGCTAAACAATTGCAAAACAACGATTGATACGAACTATTTGTTTTCAAATAAACCTCAAGGAGAATTATGGTTATTATAGCGAAGTTGAACTATTATTGGAAAAGTTAAATAGTTGAGAACAAAACAAGCCTATTTTCTGTCACCCAAAATGACTCGAACCCACGAGGTACAAGAATGTAGAATTGCAAGTCGGCAATGTTTACTGCTTGGCTACAGGTGCTCGTAACATTTTTTATCAGTGTTCGTTTACGGAAACCACATTTTTAGTAGATTTAAATAAAGCATATAAAATGCTCTAATTCATATGTTACTTCTGATAATTGTTGTGAGCTTGGCGCCAAGCTGTCGTCCAGAACTTGGGCTATCACGTCGAGACTGTCCTCCACATACTGGGGAACATGGATGTCAAACAGCTGGTTCGGCTGCCGGATCATACGACCCCAGAATTTTGACGCGTAACTAAGTAAAGAGTAAATGATCACATACATAATAGACGTTTTTCTTTTTCCAAAAGGCATGTTAGATTTGTCGATAACAGTGTAATGAATATATATTGGTTCAATCTCTTGCTCGATGATAATCTTACTCTGTTAATAACATACTTATGTTTCTTAAAACTTTGCTAAGTATTTTGTATTGAATGTTTTTGTTTTAAATATTGCTTGATATAAAACAACAACAACAGGTTTATGAAATTAAATTAATTTCCCTATTATTTGTTGTGATTATGACATTTACGAATCGACAGCTAACATAAACTGTTCAAAACAAAATAAAACATAGAACACAAACCTTTTGGACTTCCATGCAAACAATGTGTTGTCATCGATCTTGAACGTGCTAGCCAAGATGTCCATATAGTCACAGATGAATTTGGCTGGGGGTGGACAATGGTCACTGTCCAGAATGTGGTCAAAGAAATTGGCCAGGTATTCGTTGAGGGATTGCTTAATGAAAAGGATATTTACTTTTTGCAAATTTTATTTCGGTTTTTACTAGGCTATTAACCGGAGGTTACAATTCGGCTTATTCTATGACAGCAACTTTATAACACCATCGTCAGTTCAAATCGTATATGTACTGTAGTAAATTATCACCCCATAGTCTAGAGTATTACCTTTAAGTGTAGTTAATGCTATTGTTAAAATAGACAATACACATCCCATACCAACTTCACCATAAGGGGAAAGCAAAAAGATAAAAACCTTACTTTAGAGGTCGATCATATTCACAAATCTATTTGGAAGCAATCTTTAAGTACAGGAATTTATACCTTGGCTTAAAGTGAGGAATAACATAGCTGCTGATGTACGTTAATGGGTTGACATTTCATATTGGAAAATTGGCAGTGACGTGTACCAAGCTAAAATATTGTATAAAATGCATAAATATTTTTCTTATTTAACCATTAGAAATAATGATAACAATATGGACAAACAATTATTATGAAAGACATTAGACATATACCATATTTGACATGTTATTTGCAAAATTTTGAATGATAAAATCCAAACTGTATATGCCGTTTAGTTTTAAGATAGATACTTAACACCTAAAGTGCCTTTTGACTGATTTATCTGTATTTTTATATAAAAATTAATGCTATGATCTGACACAAGACATGTTGTGCAAATAATAATTAGCAACAAACCAACCTTTGTCGTGGAGATTTTGTCAGTTTCTTGACAATTCATTGTAGATGTTTGCATCTTCTTTTCCCAATCTTCCATTGGTTTAACCTGTTAAATGCAAAACTCTGTATAACATTTTAATATCTTATTATGCTTATATATGTTTATCTATTTTAATCGTGTCACTAGCAGAATATTTTCGGAAAACAGATAAATAAAAGTTCAAAATACATTTTTCATGACGATAAATTTTGAGAAACTTTATAATTTAATTATATGTAATTATTAAATGAATAATGGTTTTGTTTAAATAAAATATATCTATTCTCATGCTTCCTCCAAAAAGAGTTGTGTTATTTTATCAATACAGATAACATGCAATACTATATACTTCAACGAAGAAATGCATGCTTTAAATCCACTGGAGGAGAAAAACATAAGCATAATCGACGTTAATAATTCATTCTTTTATTTCATGCTATAACATAACATTATATACAGTAAAGAGACAAAATACAAGAAGTAGTAGGTACATTTTGCCTTCAACATGTTCGGTCATGGTATACATCCTGATCTAAAGCATATGATCTGGATTTACAAATTTGGCAAGGTTCCGCTATCGTATAGATCTCCTTCTCTTTTGAAACGTTTTTCTTTACCGCCTATGTTGAGTAGTCCTTAACATAACCAAACACATGACATGTTTTACTGTGCTCTGCATATATTTTCATCTTTTCATTCTAGTATAAATGTGTATTGATTCTTCTTTAACTTGTTATTACAGCTTTTTTACGTCCTGTCAGTTAATCACATTTATAATAGTTTGTAACATACCATAGCCGTATGATTGTCTATAATGATTTGTTAAGAAAAGGAACATGTCACGATTCAGACTTTATCTTCACCGTTCTTCTATTTCATCTCCCATTTGGACCCTGAATATATCGTTTGCATTGAATAACATGTATTGGTATTGAATAAAATATGTTACTTACACCTACAGTAGCCATCCTGATCGATAGTCTCCGGATCTACCAGCGCCACGTTAGCTCCGTCCGGAACACGATAATGGGCAAGGGTGTTTAGTTTCAGCAGGTTCCCATGCCTGATGCTGGAGATGTCTTCATCCAATAAGGTCAAAGGAGACGCATTCCCGCAATGCCAGTCTGGCAATTTATGAAGTTTTCACATTGATAAACATTAGTGTAAGTTCAAAAAATAATTGATAGTCCAGTTCTTTAAAACTGTTTTGTATGACCTCAAATAAAGAGAACATGTTAACATGACTTATTTTTAAGGTCGTACTTAACAAGACTAAGTTAACCAAAAGACGCCAACACAATATTTTTGTGACGAAGATGTTATGGTGATTATTCATTTGATTATAACTTGCCGTTTTCCATAAAAACAGACAGATCTGAAGATACACTTACTAAGCTGAAGATCTTCATGATTAACATCAAGCTGTGTAACAGGCTGGTTGACGTAGACCTGAGAGATACATTTAGTCTTCACCTGGCTGATGGTGTCACAGTCCAAGATAATGCAAGAATGCACTTGCTGATCTTTGTTGACAACCACATTCAGGGTCTGTTGAATTGGAAAATTTAATATGTGATATAGCATATGTTTTAATCTATACGAGTACACTTCACCGACTCATTTATGCTCAATTCGTGACATCTACCGATTAGATGAATGTACTAGTAATGAAATACTTAAGGCAAATATCTACAGAGAAGACATAAGGTTATCTGCAATATCTCCTAATACTCAATTTAAAGTAAAAATACTAAATATTACTGATTTCAATTGGTAACAGTGAATGAACATTGATTAACATATGAACGTAGTACATATTTTAAAACAAAAGCAAACTTACTATAAAGCCTTTCATTTAAATAAACAAAACTCAATTTAAATGATTCAAATTGCAATGAGAAACAGAACGACACTATAACAAGCTTACCAGTTGCTTGGCGCCATTCTGACACCCTATTTGTTGCGTACTGTGTCTGAGAAGTTTGTCTTCTCGCAGCGAGAACTGTGCATCATTCGTAATGGCGTCGATCGGGCCGTTCTCAATAACCATTCGGGTTGCCATAACCAGATGGTACAAATGTGAGCCGATCGTATCCGACTGAGACTTACACAAACAAGTGCGTCACAATATTAAATACTGAACAGTTTACATCAGTAGGAATTAAACAGATTTGAAGAAAATGGTAATTAGCTCTAGTTCTAAACGCTAACTCTTACTTAAAAGATGTGATTAATTATTATATTTTTGTTAAGTATTTTATATACAACGTGTTAAAATGGGTAATTTTCGACAACACAGTTGCAAGGCAGTAATTTTATGACCATTGAAGAAGAATCGTTTTATTAAGCTTAAATGTTACTTATTCTGAATAAAATGTTGCAAAAGCAATAAAGTTAGTTTGTATGAAACTATTTTATTATCAGTTTTGCTGTCTGTTAACATCATCACTCATTTGCAAAAAATGATATTGCTACCTCTGAAAAGTACACATTACCAGTGGTAATCCGAAGAAAATTGAGAAAAAATAACTACTGACTAACCTTGAAATAGGGATACATGGTCAAACAGAGCCAGTTGTAGAGAATATAATCCGTTGTAGACTCACATCTGAAGATTTGAGAAGATTTATGATTTATAAGTTGTTGAATCTTTTGAATGTATAAAGACTTTTTCGTCGTTCATGTTAGCATTATTCTTTGATAAACAGACACAAACACGCATGTCAACACCATTTACTTAGAAATACTATAAAATTATAAAATTGAACTTTCCTGACTGACACATACCTTTAACTTCCAAATTCTTTACTGTTTTGTGTAAAATTGATTAAGGGTGAACTCTCAAATACATTCTCAAAATTAAAAAGTCGGGTATAATTAGGTTAACAGAATAAAATTGTTTATAATACTAAAATATCATTGGAGTACTTTGAAACAATTACATTTGTCCTTTAATATCTTCATACAAAAGTTTTTATTACACTTTTATGATACAGCTGATCGTTGTCCAATAACCTGAAAGTGTCTTATTTCCTGCAGAATAAAACGTATTAATTTAATACAAAGTTTATAGTGATAGATAAATCTGTAAAAGGCATTGACAACTAAATGTTAGCATTTTATGGCTATATCTATACTACAAATAACTAACCTTTGAAACAGAGTCTTTTGTTTTCGTGTCGTCATTGCCTCTTGCACCATACGGTTTAAAAGGATCTTTAGAACTCTGAGAAAAGTAGTTGGCTTAGCATGTTAATGGCTTACATTCTATCATAATGACAACAAAACATAATTTATTATAACTATGAATATGCAAATGAATATATCCTATCGAGCAAAGTATGCAGACTCTTTAAAAACTCCATATAATCGAATTTAAAATTTCATCGACGATATGTGTGAATTTCAGGTGTTATCTTCATTTAGAAGATTTGGATAAGCAATATCAACACACGATTTTATGATTCATATCTGCGTTTGACGAGAATCAGTTTGTGAGATATATTACTCACTCATTTAAATAACCCATATTTCCCATCAGAATAACACAAAGACTGCTTGCAAGGCTGGATCTGAAATGAAAAGAAATGTCGGGGTTGACACTTTCAAATCTGAGTTTAAAAAGTCAGATAACTGGTTGAGTGTTTGAAGAGCATTAACATCAGAAATACCATGTTTAACTGTCATACAATTTAAGCGCTTAATGCTAAAAAAGACAATCTTTTTCTGCATGTTTAAAAAAGTGCTGAATGCCGATTAGATTTACAAAGGAAAAGCATATATTATTGGATTCTCCTGTTTAGATTTTGCCAATTAATACTTTCAGTGATTGCTATATATTTCGAATAAATATAAAATTGCTAAGTTAAAATAGATTTGTTCAATATTAATATATAAGAAAATTACAAATCTTATTTATCACCAGACGAGATAATTGACATAATTAACTTACATTTATAAAACGATATACATATGAGTCATACCAGGAGTTATTCTAAATTATAAATTAAATTATATTTTATTCAAAACCTTTTTCTTGGCGAATAAAAACTATTTTGTTTTAAAAACAACTAAAAATTTATGTAAATACTACAACTATTGAATTTACCTACTCACTTACCGGTCCATGTGAGAGAAACGATCGTCGTTATCGTAAAGTGTCACTAAGGCAACCATGAACTCCTCGCAGAGGATGAGTTTTTCTAGCTTAGCTAAACCTTTACCAGCGGATCGCTTAGGGCGATGCTGTAATTTCAAGGATATATGAAAACATCTAAAACACGCATAATAATATACAAAGAAAAAATACGTAAAAGAAAAACAAAAACCCACATAAAATGAACTAGAATGTTAAAAACGTTAAAGCTAAATAAACGTAATTTGTTCGTCAATATGTCCAGTTGGGTTGTAAAGTATTTTAATCAAATGTTTTATTGGGATGGGATTAGTGATTAGCCGGCATTTTTGCCGATACTGCGCAGCGACATTTCTCTCATTACAGCACAGGGGCACTTATGAGGTGCCCAGGGACTGAACCCGGCCGATCTAATATATTGACAACGACGAGTCAGGCGTAATGCTGTCTCTTTAGCCCCGAGCGTTAGGAGGAAACTACTACCAACTCTAAAATCTTTGGTTTGACCCGGCCGGGGTTTGAACCCACGACCTCCCGATCCGCAAGCCGACGCCCTACCACCTGAGCTATTGCGCTCGGTAATGTTTTATTGGTTATGTCAGACAGTGTGGCCACAACAGAACCAGGTTAGACAAAGTCCCCAGGAAATGCGAGGTTAGAGCTCTGATTAACCGGTTTAAATACCACAGTCAGCCTTTTTGTCGACTGACAATTCCAAGGCGGTACCTGTTAGATTTGTTCTATATTATATTATGTCTCTTCCCAGTTTTGTTGAAACTTTAACATTAATTTGGCATGTTAATATCTTTTCTTTGTTTTGTGACTTGTCACATTTTAATATATGTTGCAATAGTCATATGTCCTTGCCATACATATCTACAACAACATAAAGGAAATAGGCAGTAAATCAATGCTAGATTTTCCACGAATCTTTATCAAATGAATATGAAAAAAAGGATTATATAAAATAATTATTTTAACTAAAGAGTGAAGATACTTTGCATACCTGATCGTTCTGGATACCAGGAAACAATACACGAAGGATAAACTTCTGGTAACCATGGTAAGGGATAGTCTGATTGGTTACGATTTTGTCCATCAGCGCCAGAAATGGTAAAAACTCTGTAATTAGTAAACTCTGTAATAAAATATCACTAACTATGTGAATTCATTTGCCGTATTCAATATAGAAATACTGGCTAGGAGAAGTTAACAATATATTTTCCTTATTTAATGCAAATTTGTATTTAAAAGTTATCACATCGGTCATTTCTTGTAACATTATGTTTTTATAAAAAGTAAGCATTATGCGGTCATTTTTACCTATACTATGAAATCTGAGACTTTTAAAATTAACTAGTTATATATAACTTTAAAAGCCCTTTAAAATAGATCGGTTAAAGCAACTGCTACATGAGTAAAGAAAGCATTAAGCCGTCTGTGTGTCTGCCTATATTTTCTATGTTTTTCTTTATCGTTACATATAATCTACTAACAACATTGTGCTGTTTCAATTGAAAACATAAAACCCTAACAACTGGAACTTAAAGGGAATCTTTTTATAAACTGTACAATATTTAGATAAGCAAGAATTTTTTTATAATACCTTTGTCATTTTAACTTAAATCAATGATTTTAAGATACGTACATACAGAACTGTAAGAACAAAAATATATATCAATGAAAAAATATTTTAAACATTCAACAATAAAGAACACGTTCATCAATTTGGGACAGTTGTTTAATCAAACGTAGTTCTGGTTAATCAGCGTTAATTTCAGAATATGGACAACATGAAAAGTGAAAGGACTGAAATATATACGTAAACGTAGGAACATTTATTATATCTCAGTCAACTTTCAAGTAAGGTGTAAATTTACATTTGTATGTCACGTCACCAAATAACTTATGTCAGGGTAACATGCCGAAACATTACCTTTATATGAGTCTAAATACTAAGGTTACTTTGCTCCTTTATTACAAATAAAGCAAATAACGCCTCATCAGCGTTTTTTTAAATAAAGTCAATGAGCACTGCTTCTAAAATGATAATCCTATTAATTGTGTTACACCATAGTATTTTGAGCTATTTAAAATCCATCCAGTACTATTAAACTTAATGATGTCCGATCAACCTGAACATAATTTTAAAAAGCTTTGGAATGCTGCGTATAAGAGCAATACTTGTGTAAAACTAATTTGGTACAATAACGACTGGTTCTTATCTAATCCTTTTGGTGAGTTAATACATTATGTAACATTTGCAGAAACTAGTATTCGCCCATCGGCAGATAGTCCTGGAAATAAGGATATTAACTTTTGCTAAAGGCTCTATTAGAATAACATTCGAGCTAATATTCCGATGCACGACCATTTACGAGATATATTTATACATGTTTGTGTGCAACTCACGTGCAGCATTCGACGCCTCCATCTCCATGGTATGCAACATCATCTTCATATTGTTTCTCACTTTTTTCTTCATACGGTACACTCCAAAGATTATGGCAGCAACTGTAAAGAACAACTTTAGAGTATCTTGTTATATGTGTTAAAACAATATTGCCTATGTAATATAATAACATGACTAACAATAAAAAGTAATATGTAAACACGAGATGTAGAAAATACACATCGTTTATTTTGTTGTAACAAAAATAAGTCAAATATCAGTTCCTTCTTTGAATATTTATAAAAACACAACACAGGGTGGAGAAAGCATTATTAATCAGTATACATAAATATAACTCGTGCATACCTGCTATAGCTAACAGAGCCACCACACCCGACACTATTCCAGCAATAACGAAAATCGGATTAATGGGTACGGCATCGTACAGAACATATCCGACTTGCTGCTCAAATGTACCACCGACATGCACCTAAATGTATTTTACTGCATTTATTAAGTTAATACACATTTTATTGATTGAGAAATGTTACAAATGGCAAATGAAAGAAAATAAAAGACATTTGACTTTGCCTTATCTAAGTGGATACATGGTACAGATTACAAACACAATAAAGTACATTCTACATTTGTTTTAAGTAAAGCACTTTTTGATACTTAAGGTAGATGAGCAGAGGAAGGTTTCTATTTTAAACAACAAAAAACTTGAAGTGAACAAAAATCTAATCTACACCATGAACTAAATTTGTTCCAAAGAAGGGCTTAAGTCGAGCTGTTTTGACCTGTCACGGATTTTTTTTCTCTATGCTTCACATGGTCTCTAATGTTCCTCATATCCTTAAAATCAAAATCAATGTATCAAAACCAAACTAGCTGACGAGTCTCCGCGAGAGCACTCGAAGGATTAAAGTTACGGACTACTTTCTCTGCGAGAACGCACGAAGGATTAAAGACACGGACTACTTTCACAGCGAGAGCACTTGAAGGATTAAAGACACGGACTACTTTCACAGCGAGAGCACTCGAAGGATTAAGGCACAGACTACTTTCGAACATTGCTGAATTAAACACGTTCTACAACAAGATGGAGATGCCTGTGTGCAAAATTAGACATACATGCTTACATATTATGAACGTATTGTTTATTTGTAAGTAAATTATAATTATTTATTTTCATTAATGTATATTTTACAATGAGAAAAACGTAATGGTATAGAGGTGGCTAAAATTTGATGAAGAAACGCCGTCCGTTAATTTCCTTCATTTAAGTGCTACTCTTTAGTTGATTTTTTATATCACTCATTTGGGAACTTACATGCATTGACATGCATATTTCATAGAATTTTGGACTGTCGTTAAATTGCAAAGGTAGCCGTTGATCCACTGAAAAACAATATGTCCTTTAATTAAGTTTTTTTACAACCTATGCGAAAATATTTATGTCAGTGCCTATGACGGCCTTACAGCAACAACAAGAACAAAAATGGTTTGCTATCTCTATTGAACTTGTAGTAAACTTCTGTAGTGTGGCGGTCGTAAAAAATCCTCCCCATTTCCTAAATGACTCATCACAGATTTGTTCTTACTTTTACATTTGACATGCATGTGAATACCTTTGCCCTGTGCCCTTTCACATTTTGGTATATGTTGCAATGCTCATAGGAATTTGTCATATTTTCTTTTTTATGATCACAACAAAGTTGCTTGTGCAGGGTAGCGGTCGTAAAAAATCTCCTCGTGCATATAATCTATGTTGTAATATAATTCATCCTATAAGGATTGTTGCTGGTATTTCCTTTGATGGACACTGGACTCTAGATTCTTAATACCATCTTCACATCAGGATGCTTCAAACATTTACTCTTCTCTTGTATTTTTTTTCTTGATTTAAAAAGTTCATTTACAATCAACAAATTTTGTGTAGTTCTTCCAAACGAAATAATACTTCTGTCTTCTAAACACTACGCGGACATTATTTGTCAATGCCGTCACTACTTTTATCATAACTTATCAACGAAAACGTCAGGGCTTGGACGTTTTTATTAAAAAAATCGGTTTCATTTTCTTTGCTTTCATTTGAGAAATCCACCAGGAAGTGCGATGTCAGAGCTCTATAAAACTGGTTTAAGCATCCCAGTCGATCCATATCACCGACTGACCGTTCCAAGGCGGTAACTGTCGGGTTTGCTCTTTTCCTTAAATGGCTTATCGCAGATATGTTCTTACTTTTATATTTGACTTGCATGTGAATACCTTTCAAATGTTGGTATATGTTGCGATGCTCATAGGACTTTGTCATATTTTCTTACTTATGTAAATGAATGTTAAATGTCAATTGATAGATGAAAGTTGATTAGATCCAAATACCTTACAAACTAGTTTTATTAACCTTTTATAGAGTATTTTTTCTTTCGGTGAACAAAGGTCACGACTCAGTACTGGTGCAGTAGATGCATCCAATGGATGATCGTAATTGTTGACGTTATCAACCGAGGTATTCAGATAGATAACCGAGGTGCTCGACATTAATGACGTCAAAGAAGTCATGTAAATTCCACTATGGTGCCCCTTACATTACGGCGCAGAGTTGACAGTTAACATGTTGGGACATGCATATCTTTGTTACTATGATACATATACACGAAAACAAAGGATATCGTCTTTCATGGTATTAATTATTAGTTATCTAAATGTTTACAATAGGGTTGCGGTTCCCTTAAAATATATTCAGTAATTATCATACCACAACCGAATGTTTAATTCCGATCTGCAGGTGTTCTGGTATCTTGCACGTTATGTTCATTGTTTGGAGAACTAATTCTGAGCATTCTTTCACTCCGACTGTCACCTTGATGTCGTGTAGAGCCACAACCACGTCCAAACTGCTGCCCTTAAATTGAACGCAATCAGATATTTAATTTTTATCGTATGAGAATCTGTGTTCGGCTCTTGCAAAAAATTACATGCATTATTTTTATATTATATTAAACATAAAAACACACGTGTTATATATAATACTGTATGAAGATTTAAACTAACTAAATATCTGATTTTAATCTCTAAAAGGAAGCACTACTTCGATTTTTTTCTTTTACTTACGATACCTACGTATCGGAAACATAATATAAGTGTAAATTTATTACAGAATTACTTAATATATCATTAACCTGAAGGTAAAAATACATTCGGCTTGCATAATTCATATCCATAAGACACCAACAGGTTTTCAAAGGGCCAGTTATATGCCGATCTTGATAAAATCCGTCTTAACTTACCCATATCGTAATATATTTATCCTCGAAACTAAACCGTTGAACATCACTGAAATTTTCAAATGAAGGATCTGGGTAGTAAAAAACAGGGAACGACTTCTCATATCCATCAAGCTTTATTATGATCGATGCTTCAATACACTGGCAGGAATACTCAGGGTTCACCAGTCTACTTTGAATTTGGTGTAGCTTTACATCCAGGTCAAGTCTCAGGTTTGAAGGGGCTGGTGGAAATCTGCATTGCAGTAACGTGGAGCTGGCATTCTCACATCCTTGGTTCTGAATAATTTTATAAGGATACTGGTCAGTTATTACGCCTAAAACAATATCCATCTATCCATCCATCCATCCATTCATCCATCCATCCATCCACCTATTGGCCTCAACTGCAGAGATTAAAGTCTTACTGACCTATGGCAGTGCAGTAAGCCCATGTGCATAAAGGGTGACGTGTGATGGCGACCTTTACGCCGCCTATGGCACCCCTGAGTATAATAACGACCCTTCCAGCTGTGATCTTTCAGCATGGTTTTATATCTGGGCCTGCGTCTAAAGGTGCCCAGTTCAAATGCCTTTAACAAGTAGTTTATTTTTTGAAAGTATTGATTTCAATACACGAAAATCGACGTCATCGAGTACTCGTTTACAACCCTAAACCACATTACAAACCAAATCAATATGGAGATTAGTTCCTCGGCAAGCTGCCTTTATCCACGTGTGTACAGCTACAGAGAAAGACTCTGCAACTTGCTATTCTGAATTAAAAGTTTATCTCTACAGGACATCACTAAATGTCCGTGTCAATGCTCTGTTGACCTTAGCATGCAAGGCTGACTTTATGGTAAAAATGCAAGAAATAATTGTCAGCTCAAAGAAACATATAACGTCTGCACTCTAATAAAAACTAACAGAAAAATAGAGCACCCCTTTTAGGCAAATAACGATCTAATCATAAGGACAATATATAATGCTTCCATATAAAGACAAAACAATATAAAGGAAATATATTGAGCCAAGATTCGCATCTTCCGGTGTAGCTATTTTCACACTCAACTGGATCAACCTCAGCTCAACTAGCGGGGCATTCAAAGCATTAACCGTGCATTTTGAAGCACACAGATCGGCCTTCGAACATAGCTGTATTTTCCTAACAAAGAAGTGAAAGACAACGAAACGAAACCTGCAGTCTAAGGACAGGCACGAATGGATTTATCCTGTAAGTTAAGTAGAAATTATGAATACAAATACATAAACAGCATAAAATAATGTTTCCTACCTGCGTAAAACCATTGTATAAAACAGCGACAGCATAACTCCCTGCGTTTGTAATATTTATTCCAGATATGTTAAGTGCTGTTCCACCACTGAAATGTGTCAAAATATCAGAAAGAAAATAACAGAAAGAACGTCGTTATATGAAATACTAGAAAACACGTGAATATAAATGTATTATATTTTAATATACACCATTTTCTTTTTGCTTTCAAGATTTTGACACAATTTCAAATATAACACGCGTATTTAATTATAATTGCCTACCTGAGAATGGACATCTTAGACGAAACATTGTTCACTATTGGGTCGTTTATAATGGAATAATTTAAACGGAATAAGTAGTGACCACCATCGAAATAAGCGCCGACCACTGTCATGTCAGCGAACACCTTTATGGACTGAGTGCACTTCAAAGTCAACCTGAAAAAAGTAAAAGTGTTAATACTCCACCACTTTTTATCAATGCTTAAGATAAAAGTTAAATGTCATAATGAATATTGTATATTAGAGAAAATACTTCTCTAAACAATGACTTATATCAACAGCACTTAGTATTTCTGGTCGTTTGTATGCAATCATTTTATCTTTCTCAAATGTATCACAAGAAAAGAAGCGGAACAATGTGATATTTGTACACATCAACCACAAAATAATTGTCAAGATAATTGACTTTTGTATAACGAAGTTGAACTTTTCGGTTGCCAAGTGCAAGAAGGATGTGTTATTGCACACATGAATTTTATCAACCGCACTTACTTTTTCTGGTCGTTTTATGCAATAATTTTGATTTCCTAAATTGTATCGCGTTACAAAAAATGAAACAATATGATGTTTTTAATTACCTATCAACCACAGAACAATTGGAAAGACTAAATGCTATGTTGTAACGTATTACGATCTTCCTGTTTCCAAGAGCAAGGTTTCTTCCTGAAAAAGTCATCACTGTTCCTCCAGACCCTAAACCAGATTTAGGTGAAACATCCGTGATATTTGGAAGCTGTAAGACATAAACAATAGTTTGACATTTCTCCTGTGCACACATTTCCACACTTTTATTAAAGCGATTTGCTTACATATTATCAATAAAAAAGGGGGCTTTAATTATTATTGACATTATTAGTATGTTCTTTTTTTTGTAACAAATGGTTTGTGGTAGACTAGAAGTAACGGTTTGAACAATTCAACTAGAAGAATGGTTCATATTTACCAAAACTTTTTTCAAACATGACTACTATAATAGATTTTATTAAAAAATCAACATGTCAAACAGTCTTCTGCTTAATAGTTCTCATGTTTTATACTGTTCGGTTATAGAAATAAATCCCTATACATACCCAAACAATGGCGAATCGATTTAAAATATTTCGGAAACAAATTTGTGTTTGTTTGTAAAATCCGTCTTTATCATTTTTAAGAATAGATTTCTACAAAACACATTACACAGCTTGCTTTTGTGAACGTATTAGTTTTAAATAATAAATTCCCTAGAAGAAGCCATGACAGGGTATTTAACACGCATGTTACGTTTAACAGGCATGTACATAAATTGTACTTTCATATCAAATTAAACAAAGATAACACATTAATGTAATGATTCAGAAATGACAGTAACTGAACTCTAACCTTATATTCAAAAATTTCTGTGTAAGCAATCGTTGAAGATCCTATTGTTATATTCACAGGACCGGAACTCTTACCTTATATTCAAACATTTCTGTGTAAGCAATCGTTGAAGATCCTATTGTTATATTCACAGGACCGGAACTCTTACCTTATATTCAAACATTTCTGTGTAAGCAATCGTTGAAGATCCTATTGTTATATTCACAGGACCGGAACTCTTACCTTATATTCAAACATTTCTGTGTAAGCAATTCTTGAAGATCCTATTGTTATATTCACAGGTCCAGACGCTTCTTGTGATAAATAACTGCACCAGCTAGATATACTGTAAATACAGTTTAACTGCCATTTGAATAGACATGTATAATAATGCTGTTTAACTACTATTAGGGGTAAATATCCGTCGAAATAATTGTCTAGTGCTCGCAAAGTAGTATGTACAACAGACCGTACATACCAATAGGTTCGATGTTATACAATCTTGCATTTTATTGTAACAGTATTTTTTTGGATAGAATATAAATTTCTTGACTGCGTTTAATCTTACACTATCTTACTTATTATCTGATCTTACTTTGAGGTGAAATACATGTTACATAATGTGTTTTCTAAAATGTATTTAGAAAAACTGTATATTACCATTGTTCTAAAAAATACATTCGAATGGACGTTTCTATGCATAGACCTTCAATCAACCCTCTACTTTTTATGAACCGTCTGTATTTGTAACAGGAAGAATACATATTCTTATGAAATTATAGTCTACCCTTTTTCAGGTTTAAAACACTTTTGTCATGGGAATGTTATATCGACAAAGAAGTACTCAAAACTGCATTACCATTCATTATATGACTTTTGACTTCCCCATGTCTTTCTGTAAAAAGGCATGCAATGCTTCTTGTTATTGAAAAGTTATTGCAGGAATCTTCTGTGGCCTTTGAAACGTCTACAGCGAGACGGGAACTTATCCGCTGCCCCACCCGTACCAACGTCAACGTGAAGTATTTATACTGATCATCTTAACATACCAATATATGAGAAATAGTCATACATTTGCATCACTTTGCTTAATCAGGCAGCTTTTAGTTTGAGAGGCTGAAGTTCTACTTGAGATGAACGACATGTCAACAATCCGTTGATCTGGAGACGGTGTTGTTTGCTTACATCAAATATATAACTGCCTTCAGCATAATATGAACACCCGATATGATACATATACCATATTCTTTGACATATCCCGACCAACTATGGAAGTGTCTTTATTAACTCACCACCATCAATATAATGTAGTCGCGGGGTAGCTTAGTATTTATGTCTATCGCTTGCATACAATCCCAAACTTCATCTTTAGTGCATCAAAATAATTTAAACTTTTCTAGGTAACAGCTTCTTAAGTCTATTTTTCTAAAATGTTTTATTATCGGTTCCTTCTTTGTAAACACAATTCACTGGACTACTTTTTTGTTTAGCAGTTTTATTTTACTGACGGAATATCATATCGCAATGGCAAAAAATATCCCTTACCAATGTTTTGACAAACACATACAGCGTCTTGCTGGAAGTAATTTACTAAAACACATATAGTTGTAGGTATATCGTATTTTCGGCAGCAACGTAAATACTTATCGTGGCAAAAGCAAGTGGTAAAACATTTTATACCGCTAGATTTGTATCACGTATAAAGGTTACATTTCACACATTCAGAAGAGAAGAAAGACATGTGCTGCTACACTATATAACATACTTTGGTAATGACAAATATGTGATATTATGTAAATCGCCTTTTAATTCTATATACGGATATTTTGAGCACTGCCGAATAAGGACGAAGCTATGCTTGTAAACCAATATTATTACCGTATGAAGAAATTTTCGAAAATGTGATATGTGATAACTAGCAAAGATTCTAATAGCTGAACTCATATTCTTATATCTTCTTTGTATTGTCAAAATCTAACCCATCATCGTAATCTTTTTAAAAATTTATTGTCGAAACAATACGTACATTATACATATATAGGAATATTGGATTGAAAGAATAAAATAATAAGAACTACGTGGATGGAATAGTGAGATGAAAGAATTGATTATACATACATGAAAGAGATGGTGGGATGAAATATTTACATGACAGGGATGGTATGATAAAGGAATAATAATTTGTCCATGACAGGATTTTAAGTGGGCCTGAAAATGATGATCAGATTATAAGTAGGGTAGTGGGGTGTTAAGTGGGTGTGTAATAAAATGGATGATGGGATGAAAACGATGAAAAGGATGAAGGGATGAAAGAATAATGGTAAGGCATGAAAGGAATGCTTAGATAAAAATAATGATTGCTACATAAAAGAGATGAAGGGAGGAAATAATGATAGGTATACAAAAAGGATGTTGGGATGAAAGAGTAATAAGTGCATGAAAATAATGGGGCGAAATAATGATGATAAAACACAAAATGGATGTTGGGATGAATGAGAAATAATAAATACATGAAAAAACATTATGGGAAGATAGAATGATAATAAGAACACAAAAGGAATGATGGGATAAAAAATAAATAAATGGTGGGTTGACAGAATGCTGAAATGTACGTATAAGGGGTGGTAGGAGGATAGAATGATGATTACTACATGAAAGGGACTATGGAATTAAAGAATGATGATAAGTACATGAAGGAAATTGCGGAATGCAAAATAATGATTACTACATGAAAGGGACAATGTGATTATAGAATGATGATAAGTACATGAAGGAAATTGCGGAATGCAAAATAATGATTACTACATGAAAGGGGCAATGAGATCTAATATTGATAAATACATGAAAGGAAGGGTGGTATACAAATTAATGACTACTTCATGAAAGGTATGAAAGGTATGAAAGGTATGATGGGATTAAAATAATAATACAATTTGGAAGGAGTCTACATTTTGCTGTTATTTTTTACAAATCAACAAGATGAATTAAAAATGGCGTTGTTTATGATTGTTGCCGTTGGTAACAGAAAGGACGTCATAACGCCAAACATTTGACGTTAGAGTTATAGCATACAAAAACAAACACATTTGTACATTAAATCTAACAAAAATGCGTAAAAAATTGATTGAAGGTACGAATGTTTTTCTTGTATGCTATAACTCTAAAGACGTCAGATGTCAGCAGCTGTGATCCAAAGGAAAATGGAACCCTTTGTGCCGACTAACAGACGGTTGTGTTCAATACATCTGGGAGAGGATTGTTTTAACAAAGTTTTTTGTGTAAAATTGAATTTAAGCACAAACATAAAAGCATTTAAGACAAATACACTGTGCCTACACTGTTCAATGTTCCAAACAAGACAGGTGTTATGCGCTGGCCTAGGAGCTCCTATAGGAAATTGAAATGTCAAATGCACAATTAGGTATTTTATTATCTTTGTTCGAAGTCATAGCCACAGAATACTATTGTACTGGAAGCATCATGTTGAACAAGAGGCCGTCAGAGACGGGTGATGCTCCCCGAATGGGTACTTTGTCACAAAAAAAGGTTAGTTGTATGAATATT